>WBMZ01003980.1:0-37486 GCA_013400975.1 Atrichornis clamosus
TCCCGGCCCGGCGGGCACCGGCGGGCTCGGCGCTGCCCCGCAGCCTCGGCCGGGCGGGGAGGGCGCGCTCCGGGGCGGGCGAGCGGTTTGGGGGTGTCCGTGCGGGGCGAGCGGTGGGGACGCGAAGGAGGGCGCTTTTCTGAGCCACACACCCGACCAGTACGAAAAAAAGAAAAACCCAAAAAAAACCAAGGAGGGGCACACACCTCCGGCGGTCTGCGGGGCTGGCCCGTGCCCTGCCCATGTCCCGTGCGGGGGTCCCGGTCGGCGGGGAGACAAAGCACCGAGCGGCGGGGCCGTGCTGTGTGCAGCGTCTGCTAACGGAGCAGCCGGCGGAGTCTCCCAGCACCGGAGCGGGGGCACACCCCCAGAGCTGCCCTGGCCCTGGCACACGCCTGGCCCCTGCGCCGCTGTCACCTGCCAGGCAGAGTTGTAAGGCCAGGACGGACAGTTCTGCTTGGCATTTCCTCCGGAATCGCCTCTGGTTTCTTCATGTGGGCACACAGGCATCTTAAGGATATCATGCAGCTGCAGAAATGCTGCTTCTCCACAGTGCATCACATGCTGCACCCCTCACCTGGGCACAGGGCACGGGTGTGTTGTAGTCCTGTAACTACACTTGTCAGGAACATTTCTTACACCTTGAGGGTCTTACTGTGCCAGGCCTGAACCCCAGGCTCCTTTTATCTGCCCTCTGTTATCAGTGTGGCAACCTGAAAAATCCACGTGAGGCGGTAAGTGCCCAGCAGTGCTGACCAATTTCCCTCTTTCGGTCATGCCACATGCAGTCCTTACTGCACTTCTGGCTGCTTGCGCCCACTCAGGCCCTCGTCCTGCACAGAGCTGCAGAGTTGTGCACGGCTGTAGCTCGAAGATTATCCAAGCCACTCAGCTGCAGGGCTGGCTTATATCAGTTAAGTTGCTGATGGGAGTAGAGTTTCATTGTTTCCTGAGTAGTTTATGATCTGGGACTTTTGTGATATACTGTGTGGATACAAAAGATACAGGAATGCCAAGATGGTGGGTTTGTGACTCTGATATTCAGGGTTTGAAATACCAAGTTGAACTACCAACATTTTTCAAGTTGGTTTTGAACCATTGTGAATAGCAGTTTCTCATTATGACTTAATGTACCAGCATCAACTGATAATTGTTACATTTATCATTCATGGTAGATTTTATTTTTCTTTTGAATTTTTTCTTCTTTTTGCCTATTTCCCCATAACTTGGTTATTTTTGTAAAGTAATTGTAAAACTAGTTTAAACTAGTTCAACAACCCTGACTGTAAGGGATAACTCTTTTATGTGGAGAGAAGATGATTCATTTCTTTGCTAAATGTAGGTCTGGGCCTTTCTCTTAAGCAGAATTCGTTTGAGTGAAATAATGTTTGGAGCAAGATAAGGCAGTGTACAGTTCTTGAACTATAATGTAAAGGAACATTTATGTGGAGACCCCCATGTCTCTTCCACCTGACTTGTTTTGAAGCACATGCCAGGTCCAAAACATGAAATACAGATTAAAAAGTAGATCTTTGTTCTGAAGGTGACCTTTGGTAACTTTGGCTGAGTCTACTTGTGCTGTCAAAATGTTATTGTAATAGTATAAAGGATTCCAGAGTGGTTCAGCTGATTTATAACCTTCATTTTGCCTTTTGTAAAAATAGTTTTGAGCTATTTTAGTGTTTCTCTTAGCCACATTAGATCAAGACAAGAAGTCTGTGTAAACAGATGAAAGTATTTGTTTTGTTCTGTTTGATATTGTGTGGCATCATGAAAAGTTTGCAGCTGGATTTACCCACCCCTGGATTAATTTTATTTATTGGACTACAGTCCCTGCTGAGAACATTGCTGGCAACCCAATGCAAGCTGTTGGTTCTCGTCCTTAGAGATCTGGTCCTTAAAACTACTCTCGAACTACTGCAGATGGAAAAGAAAATTAATTCAGTGGCCAAAGCTTGCTGTTGGACCATTCTAAACTGCGCAGGTTTGCCTATTTTTCTGTCCAGTGCTAAGATGAGGTGTAGTGCAGTGTTAGAATAGCCTGAGCACTTTGTATTTGACAAGAAGTAAAGCAAATAGGTGGGTCCCTACACTCAGCTTGCTGCCCAGCAGTCTGGGGTCAGCCCAAACCTTTGTATTCACTATATTCCCAGCAAACTGTTTCATTCAATTCATTTCAGTACTCACACACAGGCTTGCTAACGAAATGGAAACCCCACAATATTTTATTGCCTTAGTAATCAAAATAACAAAATATATTTCTCCTGAAAAACACCCTTTAATGGAGAAAATAATCATATTATCTCAGCGTCTTGCTACTCATTTTCATAGATGGATGTGTGTAACAGGACCAGGGATAAAAGTGTTTGTACCACCACAGAGACTACATTAAAAAGTTTCTTGTTCTGAGTCCTGGCCATACTGCCTTGTCCTGCATCCCCTACAGCAGGTTATAGCAGGGGGTTGACACAAGATGTGCCCTATGGCTTAGGGAATTAGTTTAATGCCTCTGCACTGTTCTGATCTGGGTAAGCTACAGAATCAAAGTTCGTAGGTTTTATTCTCTTGAATGTTTGAGTCTGAGGTACCAGGCTTCCTCCCTGGGAACCATGAGTTATATATTTAGAGAAAAATAAGTAAAAAAGCAATAAGCTTTTGCTTTGAATAGCCATGAAAACATGCATCAGTTCATGCAAAGAAATGGATTAATTTCTGCAGTAATGAAAGGTGATTCAGGCCCTACCTCTTCGCGGAACACCCCAGACTAGGAGTTCAGGCTCCAGTGGGCATGTTTGCTGAGGAAACAGATAAAAAGCCTAAGAGTGAACCTAGTCTTTTCTTTGGGGTGATTATTTCTCATGGTACTTTTTTTCCAAATCCAACAGTGTTTGTGGTGCACCTAGTCTTCCTCTTTGCAGTTTGCTGAAAAAGGAGATTGCAATCCTGTTTTGTTTAGGTTTTATTTCAGAAAGGATTTATAATGGGAGCGCCACTAACTCCTTGATATTCAGCACGTATTTGAATGCTGATATCCCCTATTCAACACACGGTGCCTAACTTTTTTTGTCCTACTCAGGTCTACTCACACAAGTAGGTCACATTGGGTAGGCCTTGTATGAGTAGGCAACATTGAATTACTCGCACAAGTACACTTGGGTATGTCTGCTTATTTTTCCCCAATGTGCTTGTAAATTATTGTTATATTGCTCAAGGAAATAGCTTTTTTAGGGAAATGCTAAATTGAAATTGAGGCACTGTGTACATTTTGAAGTTTTAAGCACAGTAAAAGCCGTTAAAAAAAGTGGGGGTGGTGGTGGGAAAGACATGTAGCTGATACTGGGTGTAGGTCTTACATTGGTGGGGAAAAGAGAGAAGCCATTCCACAGGCACATAACTTGGGTTACAGTCCGAGCCCCACTCTGCCAGCTGCGTTTTCCTTAGGCTTCTCAATGTAACACTGCCTCGACAACACTTCTAAAAGCTGAGCCCTAAGTCCGTATGCAAAACGAATGAGACATATTTTCCAAAGCACCTTGAAAACTTTGTGTGGGGAAACAGGAGGCCTCAGTGCTGCAAGATGTGGCATCAGTCCTCTGTATATGGTAACAGTATTCCCAAACACAGAGAAAGTCTCAAGAAGCTTGTCATACAACAGTGTCTTAGCTGAAGGTCTTGCAAGAGTTCAGAGGTGCTCTACTTCATTCAGTGGTTTTCTTTTCCCTGTCTTTTTTGTATATCAGTATATCTGTGTGTGCGTGTATGTGTTCATTTAGGTATGAAGACAATTGAAGAAAGGGAGTTTAAAAATTCAATACGTTCTTCTATCTTTTACAGACTATACATGGGAAAATATTTAGATTAGCAAGAATGGAACATGTAGCTCTTCAGCTTTTTATCTGTCCAAATCTCACAGTAAAACTGTTCTTTCCAAATGGCGCGCACCCCAGGCACTGATGCTGCCCGTGCCAGCAGAAGAGGCAGCGACTGAATGAGTGCAGCAGCTGCGGTGCTGGGTCAGTGCACTGTGTGAGAAACAAGCTCCAGCTCAGGGGGGACCAGAGAAGGAAGGTCCTGCTCCCAGCCAGACCAAGTAGGTTTGGTATACCTGAAAGTATAACATTCTTTCGACGGATTTTGAAGCCCTTCCCAAGAGCTGAATTCCTGCGCTCGATTAAACCACACCTGCTCTAATTAATAATTAATAGCATAACATTGCTGTTGTTTATGAATTACAAAATTTAAGGAAGAAGGTGCGCAGTGGATAATTTGTATTGTTTGTGCTGTTGTCTCTATGTTACTGTTCAGAAAGGGCAGTTTGAGTCAGGTTATGTAAAACCTCATACACGTATAGTTCTTTACACTGTTAAGAGGCAGAGTTTCATGGTATTAAAGCACTGGAAGGGGGGAATCCATCTCAGGCTTTGGGCACCTTTTGAAGTATTTACATTGAGTGAGAATAATTTGAGTTACGTATTTTTTTTTTCTTGGTGAGTGTCAAAGTTTGGTAAAATGAAAGTTAAGTAGGAACCAGGTAGGCTTTTCCCTGAAGGCTCTCCTCCAAAGGCTTTTCTCTAGTCCATTTGAGAGCAGTCCCACTGAACCTGTGTGCTTAACTTACAGAACATATTTCAAATTATTCTTTTTTTTTTTTTTTTTTTTTAACTCATTGAGCAGTAGGACATGGCAATATTGCTGGGGGGGTATCTGCAAGTAAATAATGGACTGAGTTCCTGCTTGTGGATGGCTCTTACCTGTTACCTAGAACTCATCTAGGTTTAGTAAGGAGGTGTGGGAAGGACTCATGGTGTTCCAGACTGAGGTGGGGAATGAGAAGAACCTCAAACTTTGTCCTGGAAGACTGTTATTTCAGTTTTTGTTACAGTGGGCTGCAGGAGGTACAAGGGTTTGAAAAAGCCAAGTTAAGGGCGTGTCCAGGAAGGGTGTTAGAGAGGGTTTGTGGTGTAGGGCTGACCTACACCAGGATTTTCCTGCTTTCTGGAGAGTGGGCAAGGTATTCCTGGTGTGGGGGTTACATGAAAAGTGCATGTGAGAGTAGATGAGGGGAATATCTGGCATAAAGAAGAAAGAATTAGAGTGTGGTAAATGTGGAAAATAGAAGAGGAATTACATAGAGTGTCAGGGAAGGTGAAGATACTTGAATCCTAGAGGAGCTGAAGTGTCAGACTGTGACAGTATTTTAACAGTATTCCCTATTCAGAGCTGTAAGTCGGCAGGTGTTTGATGTTGCAAAGAGGCCAGTAGCTTGGGAAAGCTGGGAGTTGGATACCTGAGAAAGTATGTTTGCCTGGGAGGACTCAAAAGGAAGACATCTGGAACTGAGTTGTGGACAAAGTTTTATTAGAAAGAGTGCTCCCTGGATACTTCCATTTTATTCAGTAGTGCGTACATCATACCAATGAGGATATACAACCAATCTATGGTGAAGGTAGAGCAGGAGGGATGGGAGGTGTCTCACGGAACCCTGATGTCAAGTAATTCACTGACCACAATAGAAAGCATCTTGGGGCAGCAGAGGCATAGAAAAAGAGCTTTTGGGTCTTGGGGGGCCTTGAGGGGGGTTTTTGGTTGGTTTTGTTTTTGGTTTGGGTTGGTTTGGGTTTTTTTACTGTGCTCAGTCTGAAAGAGTGACTGAATAAATGGAATAACCTTCATCACATTTACTGTCAGAAATATTGCATACTTTACTGAAATCGGCTAGGAAACAAACTTTCTAACACAATTTGAAGCATTAGAGAGCAGGAGTTCTTTAGTCTCAGCATGCTGAACACACCCGGAGGGGTGTCATGAAACTTGACAACAAGGTATTTATGCCATCGTAACCATACATATTCATTACAGCGTTCTTCATGGCTAATACATAAACATCACTCTTACTAGAACTAATCTGCATGCACCCGCCTCTTACTGGAAGTCCTTTTGTGGTCCCAGAGGGTCGTCCGAAGGGGTCTCTGGTGGTCGTACTCACTGAGTGCCCCAAATGTTACAACGACCCTGTCTTGAACTTCTCTAAGCCGTTGCTTCTTGTTACATGGCTGTGCCACAAAAGCCACTATATTCCTCATTATCTGTTTATCCACTGGTTCCAGCTGTGTTTAGCATCCTGTGTGTCTACTTGTACATTCTTTTATCTATTTTGCTAGTTAGTCTTTAAGCTCTATTCAGCAACTTCAAGGGGAACTGAAAATTTCTATTCTCAGTGTTGTCTGTCATTATGATGAAATCAATTTCTGGTGGAAAATGTCAGCACAGGACCACACAGGCTGGAGTGTGAACCTGTTTGGTGTATGTGTTAGAAGTGGTTTTAAAAGCTCTTTTTGAAGGGAATATTGAGCTGTTTTCAGCATGAAAACTGATGTCTTAATTGAAATCAGGGACACCACTATGGGTGTCCGTGTCTTCGACTTGTACCTGTCTCTGCCTCCTTTTGGAGAGTGGCTTGGTGTTAATTTTGTGTTTACATTGTAACAGAGAGCACCGAGCATGTGTGTTCTGTAACAGCTGCTGTAGCTGAGCCGTGCCGTCTGAAGCCCTGAAATGCATGTGGTTAGAGAGGTGCCATCACTTCACTGCAACACACAGGAGTGCCTCTCACAGTGCATGTCTGGTTGCAGCCCCGATGGTATTATTAGGATTTAGAGTAGATATGTCATAAACGTTTGACAGGTGCCACATTTGGAGTCACAGCTATGTACCGTTTGATTTACTCGATGGTATTGCTTAGCTAGCATGGTTTATTGTCATTTTTAAGCCTAGCCATATAAATCATAAAAGTTACTTTGTTATTTGGTGTTTCCATCCACCATTTCAGCCTCCATGGGTCCTAAACCCTGGCTGCATTTCAAAAAATAAAGTATTCTTCTGCTCTGGTGTTTTCAGGATATTTTAGGGCTCATTATGAGCATAGAGAAACAGCAAGAAATATTTTGCTTTTTATCTGAGATTAAGCAGATATCAATTGGTAAGATTATCATCACACATTTGAAGTATAAAGGCAAAGAGCAAGACTACTAACCTTAGAGCTGAATGCGATCAGATACATATCATTATATTTAATTATTGTATTTAATCCTACAAAGTAGTAAAGTGAAACTACTGGGTTTGTTACTAGAAGCTGTTTTTCTTTTGCTTCTACTGGTACCTTGCAAACTTGAAGGTTCATTTCAACACGACCTATTCTGTGATTCTATTCTGGAAATGCTACTTAATTATTCAAAATGTGGCAAAGATCACGAGGCCTGTGTCGCATCTTTTCACTAATAGCAAGGAGAAGGCTAATTCTACATGGAAGTGCAGTTAGTAATGGAGAAGGAACAAAAGTTTGCAGAAAACCATCTCAAATATTAATCACATCAATTGAGCAATTTAAAGCTTGACAGCTGAAATAAAGACAGCATAATGTAGAGTAATTAGAAGATAGCACCTGAATAGGATACATGAGTAATCAGCACCAAAAAAAATGTCCTTTTGCAAATAATTATAGTCATGTACCTTTGCTCCAGGGCTGGGATATTTGTAGTGATCACTCAGAGTCTGACTGCAGTGAAACAGCTTTCCAGGGGCAGGTAACCCCTGCCTGTCAGTGCTGTCTGTGCATCCAGGCAAACCACCCTGTCTGCTCTGCTCTCTTCCAGCAAGAATATTTGAACTAGCTCTGTTACTCCAGAGCTAGTTCGAATATTTCTGTGCACGTGTAGCCCTGAGTTGTGTGGTTTCAGTCCTGTGTGCCAACTGCACACAGGTCAATAGCTGAAAACAGCTTGTTTATGCTTTCTGCTGCTCCTCCAGAGGCATCTTGTTCACCCATCCGATACACCACAGTAGACCTATTCGTCTTCTGTTGTTGGTACAGGTTCTGCTCCCTATACATTCTTTTATGGACAGCAAATAATACATGGGCGTGGGAATCAAGGGGAGGGATAGTTTGATATACAGTGCACCCAGTTCATGCTGAGATCAATACTCTGATTTACTTAATTGGAAACTGAAGGCTCTATTTTTAACATAGAGTAAGAAACTCTGGAAACCTGCCAGAGCAGGCAGCATGCTTCCAATTAAGTGTAGGCCAGGCACCCACAAAACCATACTTTCTCTCACTTCCATAGTGATTCTTGGCCCTCCTTGAGTAGCAGGTTTGACATAAACTACTATTTTTCATATTCCAAAGACTGGCAAAATATAGAAGCCAATAGATCACCTGTGGCAAGTTGTATCTTCGGGAAAGGGCAGGGTAGAGCCCAGTCCTCCACGTACAAGGCTGGTGGATAATTTAATTAAATATAAATCAAATAAATTAAAAATAAATCAGACTCAGTCTCAGATCTTGGTTTTTAATGCAACTCAAACTAATAAATGGCAGAAGCAAGATGAGAATTTGAGATACTTTGGAGTTTAGTTTTTTAGTTATTATTTTATGGTGGGAATTTTAGTGCAACTCTCCAGCTTTGTGCTTGTGTGAAAATCCTTCCAAATGCAAACTGAAGGTTGCCCTCAGATAGGGTTGCAGTTTACCATTTGGAAACAGTAGTTTCCAACACTGTTGGAGGTGTGAACTTCCACATCCTCCAGTAGTGAAAGTGGAAAGGCTGCTGCAGTAGATAGGCTTGGTGGTATTTTTAAAGTTTTCTACAATCAGAAAACAAAAAGTCTTTTTCTCTGTACAGAGACAACGACATGCTGTCCCTCTTTCTTGGGCTCATAGTGGTATTACTGTAACTCAGTTACTGCTGCTTCTGCTACCATTGTTGCAAAGTAAGGAACAGGACAGAAACACTAAGTGTGGCAGCACAGTACTCAGTAGTGTCTACACCTAATCCCTCTCGTCATTAGATGTATATCCAGACTCTAAAACAAAGCTTTTGTCATTAGATGTATATCCAGTCTATAACAGTAAGCTAGCTTTAAGGAAATGCCTTATTCAAAAACATAGTATGGCTGTTTCCTGGGGAGGCACCCCTCCTATTCTCCCCCGAGCAGTAGTCCAGCAATCAATCCCAAGTGATGCACAGGCATGGAAGGAAGCATTCTGTTGCTGAGCTGTACTGTTCAGCCATTCTTCATCACTGAGGAAGACTTCACAAGCTGGTGGGAAGTGTAATGTCAGAGCATAAACCTCTATCAGCATAATTCAGGGGATTTTTGTTAAAAGCCAAAACAGAAATGAAGGGGAAAAGGTTTTGGTTGTGTTCCTTGATTTCCATGTAGAAGGTTTCTCTGACATGATCCCATATGCAGAAGTTGGTGACATGCACAATCTTACATGTGCTGTATCTATACCACCAGTGTTGTGAAAAGCTGGTTACAGGAACACAATCCTTCAGAAGCTGCCTGGGTAGTGGTGAAAACAGGGTTATTTTGAAAGGATGGATAACTTATTGCAGTAATAATCCCTGTGAGCAGCCATGAGTATATTTTAATATCATCTGCTGGAGGAAGAAATGGTGTTAGTAAGACTAATCTCCAAAGCCACACGGTGCAGCATTGTTAAGCTCATTCAGAAGACATGACGCATTCCTGTGGGTAAGCTACAGGGAATGGGCATGACTGCAATTGTGAGACCCTGCTTCCTTCCCTTCCCCACTGGCACCTCCGCTCCAGTCACATCAGCAGGAGCTTTGTGCAAAGATCGGAGGGAGAGGCTGACCTCCACGCTGTGCTTGAGCCAAAGGATCCTTTAGGCAAAATGGTACATATCCTGTAGTGCAGTGAGTGGCTCCCAGCTTGGAAACTAAGGTACCAAGACACTGTCTATGGCTGCATGGAGAAAATAATCAGGTGTACTTTTTTCTTAAAAGATATATAAAAGTGAATGCAGACTCCAGATAAATTCTAAAATTTGTAGTTGGAAATATTCCTCATCTCCTTAGCGGTCAACAGTTTTATATATTGATAAGAAAAGACCTGAAAATTCAGTTGTCTTTGATACGCTAGGGAAACTGAATCCATGACAGTTTTCACAACTTTCTATGAGCTTCAGGAGCATTTAGTTTCCCTTCGGAAAGGAGATGTCCCATCAGGCACATGAGAAATTCAGTTCTCCTCTCAGTGGTGCTGGGAAGGACCATCTCCATTGTAGACTTCAGCAGACCAGCACCATCTGCAGTCAGATTTCCACTGTAAGCCAGCTGAACTGTGAGGAATGTGAAAGATCTGTAGGACACACCATGGGCTCTTCCCAAAGTGACCCCAGGCTTTTCTTTTCCCTGGCAAGGGAATAGGTTTATACCCCTGGAAATTTTAAAAGGAACAATCAAGTTGTCACTCATATACCTTCTGTATTCAAATGCAGTGCTTGCAGTTGGTTTTTTGAGGCATCCCGTTATAGCTGTCACATTTCTAACTGTTTCCTGCATTTGCCTCTTCTGCAGCCGGTAGAGTGATGAATCTGCCGTGTGATTCAGCAATGCTCTGCCACAGCAGCAGCTTTCCAGGCCACTTGGCTCCAGAGGAGCTGCTTAAGGTCCTTAATAGCAGTTGTCCTTGACTTCTTATTCACTTTTGATGATCATGAATTTTATGAATTAGAATGATTAACAGATCATATTAATTGGACAAGCTGGTTCTCTGTAAAATGAAAGACTAGCCCTGATCTTGCAAGCATAGAACTATGGGACTAACGTCAGACCTGTGAGCTGCTCCACTGGACTCATTTAAGTGTTTGCAAGTAGCTGCTTGTCACATTCTCAGTGTCCTGTGTACTAAATTCCCTCTCCTCCTGTTTAACTACATACAGAAAACTGTTGGTTGGGGTTTGTTGTTGTTGTTGTTTCATGTGTGTATGTATGTATGTATGTTTTTAGGCAAGTAAATTTGTTTTTTTATATTTGGCAATAAAAAGTCATCTGGCCATTTCCAACTGCAGCTGACAAAGAAACAATGTATTGGAATATCATTTCTAATGACTAGAAACTGTGTTAGGCATCATTGAAGGAAAGTACCTCTTACATCAGTGACAGATGAGTGCCCTGTATATCTATTTGTTTTTACAAATGACTGTTTATAAAGCTAAAGTTCTCCTCCAGTCTGGAAAAGAAAGCACAGAAAAGTTGAAAGCCAACAAATAAAATTAGTTTAAAATAAAATTAATTTTCATATTTTTAAAATCTTTAAATAGAATGTATAAAATTGAAAAGAATATTAATTTACTTTAAAGTTATATTTAATTTTACTCCTGAGTCCTGTTTTTAACCTTTTTACATTTACTTTTCAAGGTGTTTTGTATGAAGCAACATTTAAAAACTCTTCCATGTTTTGATGACTATTACAATTGCAACTTTTATATAGTTTATGCTTTCATAACAAACTTGTAAATCTGTTGAGATTTTTAGAACTGAACACTATCTTATTACATTTGCTGCTGTTGAAAACTTGTCTTTTCTGCTCCTGACGTAGCATTTTGCTGGGGATATATGGAACTAATGCAGTGCAGCCACTTGGTTTTCTGGCTGTCATTCCACTGAGTCTCACATTTTAATAATATAGACTTGCCCTGTAAAAGCTGAAATATCAAAGTTTAAAAAAATATAAATATGCACTTTTAAAAAATATAAATTCACACTGATTCCTTGTAACTCTAGTAATACCCCAGTCCTACATAATAAACATTTAAGAAGTCTGATGATATGACTATATGTAAAACAAAACTTGATATTGCTTCCGAGACCCCTAAATTTGAACAGTTTCATCACTGGAGATTAACAAACCCCCTCATTTGGATAAATGAGAACGGGTAATGTCTACATGGATGTGATGGGAAACAGAGTTGCTATTACAATATAGGTCAGCAGGGAATTTTGCTACCTGACCATGTATAATTGCCTATTTTAATATTCCATCACTGAGTATATGTCTGGCTTGGATATGTTGTGGAATGACATCCAAGAGACACTGATAGTCCAAACTTTTCTTGAAATCACATCATCTTGTGTCTGGCTTAGAAGAATTTGTTTCCAGTGTCCATTTCTACTGCAGATGGGTTCAGTGCCTGGGCACTGAAATAGGAGGTGGCGGTTGCCCCCAGGAACTGGCACTGGTCTCATTCTGCCCCCAAAGTCTACAGTCAGTTCACCCACGTGACCTGTTCAGTGCATATTTTATTTGAAATGCTATAGCTGTAGGAAAAAAGGGAAAAGTGCATTTTAAAGATTAATTCTGACAGCATGCTATGTAATGGAACTGTTTTATTTGTGTCTTCAGGATGTTGACCTGAAAGCACGTCAGGAAGCTCTGGATGACTGCTCTCCACGTCGAGGAGATGATCAGCTGGAGCTGCAAGAAGAGGAGGAGAAAGACATAAACCAAGTAAATGATGAAAAAAAGGGAAGAAGGGAAAACTCTGAAGAGGAAGTGAGGGAGGACTTATCACTAAGATAAATAGTAGTGAAGAGAAATGGAGTGGAAGGTTATGAAAGGAATAATTTATTTCCTCTTTTTTATTTGAAGTGTCCCTTGTCAGGGCAGGAAAAGAATGGTCACTTCAGACAATACTTTGTAAATGATGTCCTTGTACACCTTTTTGAAAACTGCCTCCTCCCCTCCATCCCCCAGTATAGTTTACGTACTTGAAATATTCTAAAGTTTAAAGAAAACACTTGCAACTAACCATTTTTCAGTTTGGGTTTATTTTCTCCATTTTGAAGGTGTTGTGCTTGTGGGCAAGGATATTTTTACCTACAAACACTAGAGACATGGCTGCTAAATTATACTGCTCTCACCATTTATGTAAAGCATTACCATTTTGATGGTAAGCACAGAATCACATTTATGACACCGGACTGTTTGGTGCACTTTGGGTTTTGTTCTCTCTGAGAGCTACAATGAAAAGGGCACTCAATTTTCTTGAAACCTTGTGAGAGCTGAGGACATCTGATCCAGGTATCTTGCCAGCCCCTCTGTTTGCCACTCCAGCGAGAGCTTGGCTTTGAAAAAAATACCTGATTTTTCCACACTGGTGGGTAGGTACAGCCTCAGAGAAGGAAAGCCCAGTTCCACGGTTGTGAGCAGAGTAGGGGTGCTCAGGCCATGCACTTGTTCTGCTTGTTCTAGCAACGTGTCATCTGCCATCAGGATGAAGACTTGATGGTGAAGTCAGCAGCAGTATTTCACTGTGCTGTTTCCTCTCAGACTGTGATTTTTACCTACTTTTATGTAAAATAACTGTGCTTTACAATGCGTTTCTCTTTCTTTTGTTACAGACCAACTGCAACCATGTAGATTCCCTTCTCTCCTTAGAGGGCTATTTACAGCTTCTGTCATCGCAGGTGGAAAACATGCTAGAGGTAAATGAGAAAACACAGGTATTGCCAATAGATTGGAATAGTCAGTGATTACTGGGTAATGACTTACTCTGTTTTATCAAATAATCACAGCCTACACCACCCACTCCAGGAATATATCAGCAAATCAATGAAAAAAAACTTACCTGAAGATGGTTAAGATGCTTAAGATGCTATGATCCATATTTTACAGCTGCTGCCATTGGCTCTACATGAAAAATTTTCCCAAGGAGCTTGTCTGGTATATGAAAGCTGTGTCTTTACTGTGAGCTGGTGTTCGAAGTTGGATGGAGCCACTGGACAACTTAATAGTTGTGTTTCTGAAACCTAATGCCAATTTGTGTTTATGCAGCAGCTCTCGGTGTGTTTCTCTAGAGCAACACTGAGTTGTTACACAGCAGCAGCAGCTATTGGGCATTTGTGGTGAAAGATTACAGTTGTCATAAATACTGGGTCAAGTGCTTACAAGGTTACTACCTTCAAGAAGAAAAAATCTATCTTCACTGCAAATCAGGTCAGTCAGCATTAGCAGCAAACCCATTTAGTTTTCCGTTTTTCTTCTTTTTTTAAATCTTCTGGCCCTCTGATGCTGTATCTTACTTTCTGTGTGCCGTCTTCACAAAAAACTGTTGTTATCTTAACTGGAGTCTCCCTCTTCTCCCACAGCTCATGGCTGCAATCATTGACCATGAAGCTACTCCCTACAATTCCTTTTTTGCAATACTTCAGAGACATCTTACAAACACTTCCCACCATAGGAGCCTATTCCAGGATCATTAGTGTTTTCCATATAACTTCACGCTTACCTAGTTTCGGGAATCTCTAGGTTAGATAGTGCCTTCTAGCCCATAAATTAGTCTCCTGTTTTGTTCAGCTCTGGAAACAGATTGCACACTGACAAGATGCAGAAGTTCATCAGTTTAGTTTTCTCCGTTCTTCCCATAATTTGAAAATAATTTGGCTGTAGCCTTTATGCAGCTATAACAATACCCAGTTGCATGTTTTATTTAACATTATTAATGCCCTGCCATCTTGTGACAATCTATCTGTTGAAAATGGATTGATTCTTTCTTTCAGGTGTCATTACAGTGAGTGGGATTTTTTAATAGTTGACTTGCTAAGAATCATTATTTTCAAGGGATGAGTTGAAAATAACCATCTTTATCTCAGATTGCAGGTGGTCTAGTACAAGGTAACTCCCTAGGAGAAATAAGGAAAGACCTACTTCTGTTACCTGAGCTCCCAGTAAGCATAATAGAGAACTTAAGATGTTCTGGTCCTTGTGGTACTTCATTCCTTCCCTGTGGAATGTGCTTTTTACATAGTCTATTCAATGAATGGCAATGAGAAAGTCCTTTCCTGCAACACAGTAAGGACACTCAACTATGGAGAAATCCTATACACTTCCTACTTGATGTATTTACATTCTCAAGTATTTTGTATCCATTTATTTCATGATTAGTCTGCTTGTCAGCAAGCACCCAACATCATCTTGGACAGTGGTTTTGTATTTCTAAGACCCAGCAACTATAACTCAGGTCCACAAAAGGTGAGCCTTAGTGCTACTGCAGCATTACCAGTCCAGTTTATTGTTTGGATTTCAGGGCTGAGGGATCATGTATCAGCTTTGGTTTTGTGAAAAAAAAACCTGAGTAGGAATTTAAAGTCAAGACATCCACAAAAGATGTGATTTGGTGGGGAGATGTTACCTCCAAACTGATTAGTAAAGGAGTTCAGTTGAATTCTGGATGCAGTAGACATCAGTTAAGTGGAACGAAGCCAAATGTGGCACCTCACAGCCCCAAAAACTTCATAAACTGTGAAGTAGTGAGACTGTGACAGCACAATTTTCATGTTCCTGTCTTCCACCCCTTTTCTTTACCACTGTTTTCACTAATTCACTTCTGCAAATGAGCTATTTATCTTCTTTTAAAAGTTCATTTTCTAACAGTTTAGCACCTTGAATCAGCTCACCCTTGAATCATCAATACCACTACCACGGAAGGGTCACAACCACTCCTCCTAGAAGGATCTTTTCTTGGACCAGATCAGATGTAACACAGAGGCCGCAGTTTGTACACTTGGAAACAGTCCCATTTCTACCTCCCAACACTCATCAGTCCCACACTGTCCTCTGCAAGTCTTTCTCCCATTCCTTCAGTCACTTTTCTTCACCCTTCCTGCTTCCTTTTGCCATGTGCCACTATAAGGTAATGCTTTGTACAGATGGAAAAGAGCATTCAGAATAGCTAGAAGAGTTTAACCTACAAAAATTTGGCTTTAATAGAATCAAATAGGGGAAAATTAGAAACCAAATTGATTATGACTGTGTAGGCAAGGGATGTAGAGGCATTCATTTTATGAAAGATCCCATTTTTCCCCCATCATCTTTTAGGTGAACTTACTGGAAGATATACATGTTGCCACTTCTAGTAGAGGTCAAGATCCATCATCCTCATGCTACGATACAAATTTGACCCAGACACTTCACAACTGTTTCAGTCCTCCTGATGCCACGCTACTAAGAACAGACTACCCCACTCAATTACATTCAAAACAAAGACATTTACAAAGGCAAGAGCTTTTTCCTCAGTCAAGCTCTGATACCACAAATCCAGAATCACTGTTTCATGCGTCAGATCTGACAGGGCTGTTTTCAGCTGCTGACCTTAGAAATCTAACAGCCCATGATGATTATTTTGATGAGATTAAACTCATGTCTTTGGCTTTGGAGGAAGGCTTTGGTCCTATAGAAGTTTCTCATATCTTTGAAAAGTCTGGCTCAGATTTGGGACTATCTTTGAATTCAAGTCACAGCACCACCTCTTACTCAGTGTGCTGTGAAGATGCTGTTGGGTACAGCAGTGGTGTTAAACCTGCTCCTTCACATGACTTAGGAGCTGTTGGTGGCCATTGCCAAGAGAACACTAAATACAGCCATGTGGAATATCCAGGTGACGCAGAATGTTCTAGAGAAGCCACATTCCAGCAGTTTCTTCATAACCACACTTACAATCAGCTGCCAAGTCAAGCAGCATCCACTCGAGAGCATCAACAGACGTGGCTGAAGATATCAAATGAGGTAAAGGAGAGGTGCCGTAATTCTATGGGTACAAGCCAGAGCAGAGATGAAGGCCGTGCAAAAGCTCTGAGAATACCCTTTTCAGCCGATGAAATTGTGAGCATGCCCGTCGACTCTTTCAACACCATGCTAGCAAAGAACCAGCTGACAGACACTCAGGTATCACTTCTACGTGACATCAGACGAAGAGGAAAGAACAAGGTAGCTGCCCAAAATTGTCGTAAACGCAAACTGAATGCAATTCTTAACTTGGAAGAAGATGTGTGTTATCTTCAAACGCAAAAGGAAAGCCTTAGAAAGGAGCACTCCCAGTGTAGCAAATCAATTAGCCAGATAAAACAAAAGTTAAACAACTTGTACCGTGACATTTTCAGTAGACTGAGGGATGACCAGGGTAGACCTGTTAACCCATGCCAGTATGACATTCATTGCAGTAGCAATGGTAGTGTTTCCGTAATACCCAAGCACTTGGTCAAATCTGAACAGAAACAAGAGCAGAAATAAAAGATGGCTGAAGATCACCTAGATCACCTTTATTTTGCCTGAAAGGATGGTAAGAATACTTGCGTGAAGACTAAAGGTCAGTAATTACAGCAGTTGAAACAACTACACTTGAGGAGAGACGCTGCATGGTCAAGGGTCTGCCAAACCCAGCTGACTGCGATGTATTTTTCTGTCTATGAGCTGAGGCTTCTGAATGAATCTGCTTAGTTTTAGTTAGAATTAAAGGAACTAGACAATCAGTGTAGTGTAGTTTTATAGACCTATGTTAAAACTAGGAATTTAGTTACGGGTAACGGGGACAGGGGGGAGAACATCAGCAAGTGATGATAGCCCGCTTGAGATCAAAGTTACACGTGCAAAAAAAAAGCGTTTTAGTCTTGAGTCCTTGATTCCTCATACCGAAAATTACCTTATTCTTTAACACTGAAAGAAAAATTGTACTTCTAATGCATCTTCAACTTAAATTCACTGTGGATTTATCTACGTATTCTCAAGAGGGAATTGCATGGTTTGCATTTGTTCAAAACTGTTCTGCTTTTCCTAGTTTTCCTTTGAGGAGAGCAACCTGGGAGGTTGCTGCATTTTTCCTCACTACTTTCACCATTGTAACTCCAAGCAAAGATAATCTACCACTTAATTTTACAACTCAGTCAATCTGCAAACAGATTCTGAAAAAATAATTAGTGTCTGATTCAGTATTGTCTTACCTTCATCCTCTGTAACTGAATCATTCTCAACTTCCTTCTATGAAAATGACCGATGCTGAATGAGTTCCTGTTCTGTTTCCTAGTGACTATGATACATTTACTTGTGTCCCTTCCCTTTTCCCCCACTTTTGATACCTTCCTCAAGAAGTACTAGTTTTTCTCTTTGGCTTTTTTAAACTGGTATTTTTTAAGTGTCTTCAATGTTCCAGATTTAATTTAACAAAAAAAAAGTTTCCCCTAGTCTTTAAAGTAAATTAAATTGAACCAAATTGCTATTTATCTGTACTTGTCATTATGAGGTTACGCTCTGATTGTGCTGCAAGTTTTTGGTTTTGACATTTATGCTAATAAAAAAGGTATTTTATGCACTCACATACTTAATGACAGTATATCTGTCCTTTACTATTTTGCAGCCTGAAAAGGGTCTGCAAAAGAGATGGCCTAAAAGGCCTGTAGTGAATGATAAGGAAGGAATGTTGAGGTTTATTAGTCTGTAAGATATAAAAATAACTACTAATATTAACATCTAGATAGCAACAAATACTATTTGTTTTATAAATAAAACACACAAAATTGGAATTAGAAAGTTCTCATTGGTCACGGCATGACGACAGTGGAGCAAAATGACATTCAGGTACGTTACAAAATCACTTGTACCAAACACGTAAGAACTACACAAACAAGCAATACGAGCTTAAACACTGAATTATACCTTTTGAAGAAAAAAACTGCCGCTAGCATGTAAAGCACATTGCTTGCTTGCACTTATCTTTAACAAAACTGATAGATCAAGTAGGTTTTTCTAAAAAGGGAGCACTGAGTCAGTGCCAAGTGCACTGAATTATCAATAATGAAATCAGCCTGTTTGAACAATTTGCTCAGTATATGAAAAGGTTCCTTTAAATAAATGTGGACATCTGTTCTTTATCAGTTTTATCACAGCCTCAAATTGATGGTGTAACTTCATAGCAGAAAGTCTCATTACTGAGGCCATGAAATTTCTTGCTGTCTATTAAGCATCACTATGAAGCACATCTATCCTAACTGGTATTCACAAGGAATTTGTCTACTAACTAGGTCACAAACTCAACCAAAACATGCAGTAGGATCAGATACAGATGAAGAATTGTGAACTTTAGTTGCAGGGGAAAAAAGGTACATATTCGGGTCAGCATGTTCATAATCTCTTAATTGACAAAATAAACATTTTAAAGTCCATGCACTTATCCTTTGCAGGACCAGGTCTGTAAACCTACTTCATTACCCATGTGCATACGTTCTAAGGGATACTAGATTAGGCTCATAACTGAGAAATTCAGAAAGCCAAGGATTTCTGCTTTAGGGCCTCACAAGGGGAGGAAAAATGTTTTAAAAAGCCTAAACCTTTTGGTGCCCACTCCTCAGGAACTATGTCAAGTGAGCTCTGTGGATTTTTGTAAAGCCAGCTGCTAATGGAGTATGGCATACACCCAACTGGGAAACAGCTATATGGTTAAATTCTGGTACATGCCAAAAATAAACCCACTGCAACCCTTTCAGAACACAATGCTGATGGAGAACAGCTTACTCTAAATGATCCATGTAAGTGAAGATATCAGCCCCAACACCATTCCATTATCTGTAAATTTCCAGATTGTAAACGATGATGAACTGCCCTCAGATAATTCAACTCCATTGTTCAGTAATTTTCACAAGTTGATGTATGAACTTCAACTTCTCAGAACCCAATAAGCAACTGTACCCGTACAAAAACCTCTTAAGCAAAATACCAACTTTGGGTGGACTGCAGTAGTACTGATGACACAAGCATTAGGTCTGGATGTACACTTTTTCAAACCATCAGCTACCTGCTCAAAGGACAAAACTGTAGGCAGAATTCAGACTGATGTCCTTTATTAGCACACTGCCCATTAAATTTCACCTGAAAACTGTTGAAGTGTCTTCCTTTTCTGCAACAAGCCTATATTTGAAGAAAACCAAACACACACAAAAACCAAAACCAACCCAACAGAAAAACCCACCCTAAACAAAAATCCCCAAGCATTTCTTAGTCTTGGCTGTGCCTTACGTTTTCACAGCCTTGAATGATCTGTGCAGTTTGGCTAGACAGCCCAAAGCTTTTAATATACTTCATGTACTGGCATTAATGTGCATTTGCAACCTCTACAAAAATAGAGACACCATCGAGTTGAGGAGCTAGAAGAAAACTTCTTACTGAAATTGACGTGCAACGTGGGAAGTCTGTCTTGGCTTCATTATTGGTAAATCAATTTTCACAAAATTGAAATCCCAACTGCACAAACCAGGAACTTTACTGTGTAAAAACACACAATGCGGTATCAAAAGTACTCGGAAATCAGATATGAAGAAGCTGTTAGGGCAACATCCTACAACTCATATGTAGAAAACCAAGTCTCTGAAGTAGGAACAATGAAAACACTTCTTTGCAGCTAGAAACCCATAAAGCTGAGGATTGTTACATAGCTGTTGATACAGCAACAAGAAATAGAAATACCAAGGTGGGAGTGTTCATTAAAATACTGTTCCCATGGCAAAGCTATTAAGTAGTACACGACACTTCCGTGGTAAACTGCATTTCTGTTATGTTAGTAAGAGGTTATCTGTGAGAAATTAGAAAAGGCCAGATTAAGTATAGAAGAAAAACGGGGTGGTGGGGACATCACCATGCATACAATACTACATTCCCATTACTGCAGGTAGCAGCATGCACTATGGGGCATTACCTGCTGGCTGCTCTCAGATCCACGCCTTTCCTGGAGAAATAGCCAACAGAATCAAGTGTGACCCGAGTACTTCATTAGACTGCAACACCCATGGGATGCTTTTTGACATGTAAAGCTGAACACTTCCCTAGAGGCATTCTGTTAACAAGCCCTCCCAGAACAGACACAGCACTCTGCTGAAACACTACATACATTTGGAATGACCACTACAGCACTGCAGTGAAGTGCACCTTTAACTTCATGTTTTAGGTTTTATTCAAGAGACTTGACTTTTTACAAAGCCAAATTTTACAAGCTAAGGCTGTTCCTGCTCAAGAGCTTACAATCTAGTTTTTGATGGGGGAATCAGAAGAACAAACTTCAATGAGGAAATGAAGGACAAAGCAACTTCATGAGTACCAACTTGTCAATGTTTGTCCCAAAACACACATAAAACAAGTTTTTCTTCTGGGAGTCAGTAGTACAGTTCTAGCAAGAATCTTCAGGACAGGGGTGGCAGAGGTCTATAAATGAGGCAACAGGACACTCAACACCAGTGTGTAGTGAAAAACTATTTATTGAATAAACCAAGTAAGAGATGGCAGATTTAATCATGTGAAGTCTTATTACTGTAGTGTACCTCATGAAAGTACTGCAACTTGACACCTGCTGCACAGCTACTCCAACTCCATGAAATCCATCAGTCACCCATTTTCATACAAGAATGCCCCAAAATGAACCAAGTAAGGAAGGGGAGGGGAAGAGGGGAAGAGTGCTGGTGACAGCCTTTTTCTAGGACTTTTCCCCCAGTACCCCTTTCTCAAACAATGAAGTGGCATGGCAAATCACACAAACTAGTTTGTAACTACACGGTCCCCAAACGCTGTTGACCTAATATATTCACAGCAATGTCAGGCAAGTCAGACAACTATTTATACACCGTAAATTTTACTGCCGATAAACCAGTTCTTGCTCCATTAACTGGAGTAACTCCTGACACCACCAAAATTTCTGCCGCAACACAAACCAACACTAGCTGCAAAGCAAGTACACGGCTGTTAAAAGGGACAGTACTTCTGGCAAAATAGATCATTATTACCCAGGCAAACCCTTCCATGTAACACTCCTATGCATTCCCAGATATGCTGAATGGTACAGGTGAATAAACAAGAAAAACACATCTCCCTTAGGTAGAAAAGAAGTAACAGCACTATGGGATTTCACTTACATCACACACTCTGCTTCCAACAAACACTACACCTACAGGGAATGCATGGTCCCAGTATGTCCCCAGCAAATTATCCTCTACCACCAATGAGGTCAAGCTGCCAAAACAAACTCAGCTGATATGTGCTTGAAAATTCAGATCCATTTCTGGGGCTTGGTTTTTCTTCCCCAGAAATAGCGTGATTTCCTCACCAAGATAGCACGTACATTCATCATAAAACTAAAAGAATGCAGTCTTCTTTCCCACACATAACCAAGTTCAAGTCCTATTCATTTTACAGTATTAAAAGCAATGGTTCACCTTTTCCTAAATGCTTTTCAGCACCTGCAGCGTAATAGAAGTGAATAAAATTCAACTTTAACGGTAAATAACACAAAGTCTGAATGAACAGAACCCTAGTATTGACCTCTTTTCACTATCACTTTATGAATACAAGTCATAAACTATTTTTGGGTGTTCCTTGGCTCACATACCAGTTATCAACACGTTTTTCCTCTCTTCCCTCAGTTTGCTGCACGAAGTGTTTGCTGAAGAAAAGCTGGGCCTAGTACTGACAACCTGATCCTCAGTTGTTGGTACACACAAAGATTATTTTAAATGTTACACTTAGTTTGAAAACAAAGTCTGTCATGACATAAACCCAACTTGATAGAAATTAAGAAGTATACACTGTCTACAAATTGATGACCAATAAGTGACCACACAATGCTGTTTTTAAGTTGCTAACTTCCAGCATCAGGTTGACTCAAAATAGCAATTTCTCTCACCAAACTGGTGAACGTTGTGACTGTCATGTGCTTTAACTCTTAGAACGTACCGAGAGGAAAGTCAGGGAAGTTCAACAGTAAGACAAGACACCAGCAAACTTAAATACACCAGGTTTTCAAGACTTCAAATATTCGGTAACTTCGTTATTGCATAGTGCTGTACCCCTATACACTCCCTTCCCCCACTGCCAACAGATCAGAATTACAACATCCTCATTATAGAAAATATACTTAATTAAATTTTAAACCTTGTCGCAAAACTACTGCAAGAGTATCTCAAACAGAAAGACGAAATATTGCCCTTTGAAGTGTTTTTGCTTGTTTTCTTTTTAAATGGCGTATGAATGTGGACTTGACAACTGTAAAGAAAAAACTTCCATCAACTAAATCTAAGTTATGGAAAAGGCGGCAAATTCCTTATGATCTGGTGATTCTGTTGGAAAGAAGAAAGTAAAGCAGATTTGTGCCTCTTCATTTTCTGCTTCCGTTGCAGCCCACCGGTTACCTATGCAAATATTTCAAAGTTCAACTTAAGAAACAGAAAAAAATTGTATGTGAATCCTTAAACAGTATTAATAAAGGTTAAAGAGATGACGATTCTGCCAAAGCATATAAATTTCAAGTTTAGAATAAACCATGTATGGAGATAAGTGGTTAATACAGTATAACCTGAAGATACCTTTCCTTAAATACATTCCCAACTGAGGCTTTCCCAAGCTCACACTTGGTGATTTAGTGGGTTTGTTTTGTTTGGGATTGATTTTTTTCCAACCCCAGATGCAGCTATCAGTAATACAGTTCTGTACAGCAGGAACTCTACATTCCAGTCAGTCTTTCTTCACACTAAAAGCTCTTTACAGGTGAAAAGGACAAAGCTCTTGTCCTACTGCAATTTGACAAACTGACTTAAGTCGCTAATTTCATTAATAGGAAAGTATAATATAAAACACAGCCAAAAAAAAGCTACTTTTAAGCACTTGTGTCCAACAGCAGAGGTCAGCATTTTTAATTTGCAGCACTGTTTCTCCCAACAGAGAACAGATGCCTATGGTCAGAGAAACAAGTTCTATGAATACACTTGTCAAACTGATTTTGTTTAAATTCACCTCAAAATGGAATGTTTCAAATCGTGAAAGGGTCTAAACATGAACATTATTTAAGATTAGATACACACTAAGTTTTTATTAAGCATTACACTAGAACTACTTTGGTATAAAAATACTTTTATTTTAAAGCTATGAAAGTTATAAATATATGTAGTTAAACTTTCTACTCACAGAATGTTGGCTATTTTAACATTAGTGATTTGTTTCTCCTAACGAATCTGAATTTTATTCGAAAGGTTTACAAGACATTATTACTATAATTTAAAAAACCCAGCATTACAGGGAGCTGTACTAATTGTGATGTTTTATCAGTATTCATTTAACCTCTAGATTTTTAATCAAGGCAGCAAAAACAACTATTTTCTGATGATACAGAATTTCTTATTTCTTGAAGCGTTTCTGTGGTTGACCACTTCTTCATTAGTTACCTGCAGCATGGCACCTTCCTGCCAAAGAAAAAAAAAGTGTATCTGAAGATGTTTATCACATATGTCTAAACCAAATTACCAATAGGGGAACTTCAGCCATTTTAAAAAAAAAGTATAAGCAGTTCACTGGTGTGTCTAACACAAAAGGAACAGGACTTTTGTTAGCTGAGTCCACGTTCTTCAGTGGGTAGCCTTTTAAAGGCAATGAACTTTGAAATTAGGGCATTTTTGGTTGCCTTTTTTTTTGTAGGTTTTGTTGATTTTTATTTAAAAACCAAATCTAGTAAAGTATGCCATCCTTACTCTGAATAACTCATTCATTACTTGATGAATTTCCATTAATTTGAGGTGCAAACATTCAATGCAGTGAGAGTAAGGCTGACTAAATTTGGCACTAAGGTTTGTTAGCTGCAAGAACTATAAAAAATGGTGGAAACCTCAACATTCTAGCCAAATTCCAATTTACATAAATACACTGTACACTTATGAAATACCACCTGCAGTTTCATTTGAAGTTTTCACTTCCCCTCCTAAAGAACTGCTTATGCAGTTGTTAAAAGAATGGACGACACATTCCTTCACAGAGGCAGATGTATTCTGTGGTGCAATTTTTTCCTTACACGTAAACAGTCTACAGTTACTTGGGAACCTTCAGGATGAAACGTGTTATATAAAATAGATTACAGCAGACAAGACACATAACAACATAGTTCATTTTCAACAGCACAGAACTACCTTCATTGCATTACCTTGCAACCACCATAATGCATAGACTCCCAAGAAAAAAGAAAATGTTGCAGGATGCAAAAATAAAGTCGTATGATTTAACTTGTGACCTACCATTTTAACTACCAACACCAGGGATGGAACCCTTGCAAAGCTTTACTAATGGACACTTGCAGGTCTCATTTGTTCAACTGTAGCAGTGTACAGTGGCAGCAGTCTATGCTTGTCCAGGGTTCATATCATAGCTAGATTCCAGTAGGAAAAAAATATGTTAAGTAGCTGAAATTAACAAATTTTTTTTTGTAAAAAATTTAATAATACAAGAAAACAGGATTCACAGATTTCAATTTGTAATTGTTAACTCAATTCATTGCTATGTTAAACTACGTAACGATAATCACTATACTGAAAAAATACTGTCATACAATATTAGTTTCTTGGTTTTGAAATATTAAGAAAGGAAAAGTAAATAAGATCTTACCTAAAGAAGTTTAACTGAAGCTTAGAACTATTTTGCTCTACACCCTCAGCCTTCGTTGCCATCCTTATAAACAATCTACCGTAGTTAAAGCTTTGCAGAAATACAGCGCAGCTTTTTAAGACTGGCTGAACTTTTAGTGTCGTTTTCAAGAGTTCTCTTGTACTAGACCTGCGTCCCTGGAAGAGTACCTTGCTGGGGGTATTTCCTTTCCTTGCCATTGAAGAAGCAGCATCTAAAAAATCTAAAAAGGTGTTTCTCCTTGCAGAGATACCCCTTAAGTTATCTAGATATTTTAAACCTGGTCATTTACAGACAACATACTTTTTCTCACCAGCATTAAATTTTACACGTACAACAATAGCTTTGTATTATTTGTGGGACCTTATACTACCCACTCCTTGCCTTATTTACAGTATTAAAAAAAAAATCTAAAATTACACAATATTTCCTTTAGAATTATTTTATTAAAATCATAAATGTACAACAGCTTCTTAACTCTACACACGCACTTAAATTTTTAAAAGGAAAACGTTATGTCTTATTACACCATGATCCTGGCTAAAAGCTTTTCAAAACTTTGAGAAAAATCTTAAAAAAGGTTTCACATGTCACCTGAAACTTACAAATTTAACATTATCAAAGGAATGCTTCTACACTTACAAAGACCACTAGAAAGAAACAACAATTAAAAAGCTAAGAAACTGTCTCAAAGGCATTTTTACAATCCTTCCTCCACAGTAAGGTAATGTTATTAAATAATCCAAATCCATTCACAAAATGGCTCTCTGCATCTGCTCTGGTGTCTTCTGCCATATCACTGCATATTTATGCATGACTGAGATAAGTGTTTCCTTAACATTGTTATTTCGATAACCTGAAGCTGTTCTGTTACCTCTGGGCTCTCATCCTCTCCTATTTATACAGTGAAGCCTGTTTCAACAGAAGTAAAGAGTAAAAAAATAGGTTATGAAATTATTCATCTAACCATTTTTTAAAGGAAAGATAATATCCTAAAAAGCTTTTAACTCCTGCAACTACTCTCAAGAATCACTGCAATTTTAACACTTGTAAACATACTTACCCATGGCATGCTTGAAGAAACTCAGTAACGGCTCCTCCCTCCATATCCACCACTTCCTCCACTGCCCCCTGGACCATAGTTTCCTGAAATTGCAGAACAAGAAACAGAACAGTCCTATCAGTACACTTTTTAAATCCAGGAATGCTTTTCACTGAAGCAATCTATCAAAATCTTCACTGAATGAAGACTAACGTCTGCTTTACATTGACAGCATATACAAAAAAGACTTTTAACATTTCACTGTCTTCCTCTAAATAACCTCCGAAGACTGCCACAGGAAGCAACTATATGCTGGAATCTTAGAAGATTCAAGTGTCACATGTAATTTGATGCACTGTGCTGTCTCACTGAGCTTGTGAGGGCTAACTTCATTTGCATGCTAAACCTTACAAGAAACGGCATCATGTTTCAGTTTCCATTTCACAAGTTTTGTATTGCATATTAAGTAACATTTAGACAAAAAAAAAGCAGGGAGTGTCAGAAAAAAATTGACAAAACAAGAGGAGGGAAACAGAAATCCCATAAAATATGGTGGGAGATTAACTAGAATCTCCACAAATAGTGTGAGCTGACAGCAAAGAACATGAAACAAAATCTTTAGACACAAAACTGCAAAACATTGTGGAAGAAGTTAGTATATTTTATCTCTTTGAAATAATTTTCCCTGAGACAAGCTTTACAGTTTCAGGATGAGCAAGTGCAGCCAACTTCCAGAAAGAACACAGGGACTGCAGCCCATCTATTGCAGCAGTTACCCTATTTCTACATATCAATCTTGAAAGCATATAAAATGGCCTGGGCTGGATGGGGCCTTTCAAGGTCACCTAGTTCCAACCCCTCTGGCATGGGCTGGGGTGTCTTTCACTAGACCAGGATGCTCCAAGCCCCATCCAACTTTGCCTTGAACACTGGCAGGGACAGGGCGGGGCACTCACACCACCTCTGAGCAACCTGTTCCAGTGCCTCACCACCCTCGCAGGTAATTTTTTTCCTAATACTTAGTTCAAATCTACCCTCTTTTCAGTTCGAAACAGTTACCCTCATGTCTTATCTTCTGCTTCCCCAAAGGACTAAAAGCCCACCCAGTCTGGTTATAGGGGAAGTCAGGACATATGCAATACCTCCACCATATGGTCCCCCCATGTTCCTGCTGCCACCAAAATTTCCACTCTTCATCGGACCATAATTTGAAGGTTGTTGGTTGTAGTTTCCAAAATCATTATAGTTTCCACTTCCATAATTGCCTGCATTATCAACACAAAAGCAGAAAAGTAACTAGATGAGCTAAAATGCATACAAATTCCAAGTTACTTCATTATTAAAATTTTAAATAAAGTGCAAAATCACATAGATATTCCAGCACTACATGCAACTAACCATGTTTTCATTTTATTTCGTACCACTTGAAAAACAGCAGCTTCCTTAGGCAACATTTACAAATACCCCTCCCCCACTCTCAAATTAATTGTAATTTACAACTGAAATGCTTGGAGTTTCACGCCTAGATGTTACCTCCTCCATAGTTGTCATAACCACCTCCATAGCCCCCACCCTGGTTGCCATATCCAGGTCCTCCTCCACCATATCCTCCTCTTCCTCCTCCGTAACCAGGACTGCCACCAAAGTTGCCACCTGTGACAACATAATCTTTTAAAATAAACTTTTCAATATAGAAGGCACTCAGATTATACAGGAACAAAGGGTATCTTTCTTTTCAGAAGTCCAAAGGGGAAGAAAAAGGTAGTTTTGTAAAGAAATTTCTATGAACACTGTTTTTAAAAGCACACACCAACTCCCACCCTAACGAACTGTGACCAAACCCCACAAGCCAGACTGCCTGAAGACCTCAACTGTAAGGCTTAATTGAAATCTTCCTTTTTCAGGAAATTTAAGTCACACTCCCTTTTCCGAAGAAAAGGGCATAGTTGTCCAAGAAATAACCATAAAATTTGCCATATGAAACTTTAACATGAGCCAACAACCATTTATGCTTCTTAATGCCAACTAAATGGCTTAGGCAATTAATATAAATTTTATACAAATGCAAAATAAATAAGGAAGTTTTTTTTAATGAAAGAAAAATACATCACTACCGCAACAGCAAACCAACCTCCAGGTCCTCCACCATATCCGTTATATCCATCACCAAATCCACGGCCACTTCCATATCCATCTATTGGGAGAAAAAAACCCCAGAGTATTTCAATTTACCTGTAGCAAACTAGTAGAATTCTCAAACCCCTATGACCTTAAGAACCAAATATCATAAATTATCAATTAAGCGCATGTACAATTAACTTCAGAAAAACAGAAGTGAAACATCCAATCATTGCTCTACGTTTTTCCTTTTCTTGCATTTTTATGGTACCCGGTGGTTTTAAAAGGCCAGGCAAGTGCTGCACAGAATCAGAGAAGTCTCTGAACTTCTTAACAAAATAATTAAGTTTAGGTCACTTTTGGCTTTCAATAAAAGCTTAAAAAAACCAAACCAAACCGATCACACCCTCAAAAACCTACCCCACCTTCATTAGGAAATTACTTTTTTAAAAAAAAGCTCTCAACTGCATTTAAACAGCAATAGAGCTTACGAAGTTACCCAGAACCAAAAAGACAGTACTAATAAGGTAAAAAAAGGAAATGCTACAAACATGCCTGTCTTACCGGCTCCCCCTCTGAAATTGCTGCCAGGTCCTGGACCAAAGTTGCCACCGCCTCCACGAGCATCACCAAAACCGAAGTTCCCTGTAACAGTTTAACATTTACAAATAATGAGATCATGATAAGTGAACATAAAAATCAGCTACAAACCATTACACATCACCAGTACATACCTCCTCTCCCACTCCTAGAATTCTGAACCTCCTGCATTTCCTGTCTAGAGAGAGCTTTCCTTACTTCTGCATTATGGCCATTGATGGTGTGGTACTTCTGCACTGTAACCATATTAAATAAGATGCTATCAGCATTTGTGTACTTATCTGGCAACAAGTAAGAGTATCAGATTTCCAATCCATACACACTCTGAATCTTTTAAAATCACACAAAATACCATACAATTTTTCAACAAAGATGACAGTACTTATCCGAAACACATGCAACAAATCTATGATGCAGCAAACATACAGGCACAAAACTAATCCCACTTTCTCTTTAAGTTTAGCTTTAAACAATCACCAAGGCTGCAAGGATCAATATTATTAAAGAAAAAAGTGAAATGAAGCTTACTTACATACTATTTTATCCACAGGATCATGGTCATCAAATGTAACAAATCCAAACCCTCTCTTTTTACCAGACTGTCTGTCAGTAATGATTTCAATAGTGTCAATTTTTCCATATTCCTCGAAGTAGTCACGAAGGTGGTGCTCTTCAGTGTCCTCTTTAATACCACCAACAAATAGTTTTTTCACAGTAACATGAGCACCAGGTTTTCCAGATTCCTGTCAAAAGAACTCTTTAAATTAGCACAGAAAAAACAATTTCACAAATCACAATTTTGCCAGGATCTCAGGAATAGAATACAGATAAACTAGGATTTCTCAAGCACTGAGGTACAGACCTCTTACAATGCATGACATTGGCAAGCTTGTTTAGAGGGCCTTCTGGGAGGCAACTAACACAGCGTTACCTGGAGGTTTGTCCTCCCTCCTTAATGTGAAAGCCTCAAAGGCACTGAGAAAGATATAGACCAACTGTCTGAAAGAACTGCAAGTATTTAATAACTTTAGCTAGAGCATTTTTGCAATTGTTTCAACAAAGGTGCATCAGTTACCTCTGCTCAACAGCAGTGAACGCACATAACACTTGTATTAAGGTCCTTCAACCTCAACAAATTCACAACTATGCATTTTAAACCCTTTAAACAGTATGCACACATATACTGCTGTAGTAACCTTCTTCCAAATGCTAATCAACCCTGCATTCTTCAGAGAATGGAAAGAAAACTGGGATGTAGCTAACAACGGTACCAGTGACTACAATTTCCATTTCTCCGTACCTTTGGGACAGCTCACTCAATTCAAGTTCTTCACTTAAAATGTATTATACACCTCAGTCCAACATTAAACTGGTAAACTCTCCCAGAGCTCCCACAATGTGGTGAAACAGAACTTGCCTTATAATCCACACTTGCTCCTTGAGTACCTCTGTGCCACAGTAATCTGGCTTAGAGGTTCACCACGTTCCTGTGTGCACACATCTAATTTCTACCCTGAAGTTGAAAATCAAGGACACTTGGGGCTAAAACCAGCACAGCTGACAGATGATTCTGTACATCACCACGAGAAAAAAGTTTTCTTACTATATTCTCTATTTTTAGTCACTTCTATACCTTTAAGAAATAGCCCAAAAAAGGTCTTGGAATAGTCAGAAAGACTGACAAGAGTTTATTAATTTGAAGCTTAGTAACGGCAACCATCCCAGAGAAGAGTTTCTTTGGAATTTGCACAGTATAGGCATTCAAGACCCAAGATGTGTCCCTTGCAGACACGATTCCACAACCAGATTAACTTGATAATTCGCTGTAATAACAGACATGTATGTAGATGTGTCAAGTAAGAGACTGAAAGTGTGGGAAATAGAGCCCTAGCTATGGCCTTTTAACTAGAGAATTTAAACCTAGACCATTTCAACCAAGAACAAAGCCTAACTATCTGATCAAAACAGGTATTTTTCAAAGCATGAGAAGCATCTGCTTTCAAAGCCATACTTACCTCTCTAGCCACAGCTCTCTTAGGCTCAACCACCCTTCCATCAATCGTGTGAGGTCTTGCAGCCATAGCTGCATCAACTTCAGCCATGGAAGAGAATGTTACAAAACCAAACCCCCTTGATCTTTTGCTTGCAGGATCTCTCATTACCTAAAACCAATAAACACATTTAAACCATTTATACCTGTCTCATGTTAAGCTTTATGCTAACAGTGACTGGAAAAAGTGTGTAAACTTAATTTGCATGTTCCTTGGTTTGATTTCAAAACACCATGATAATAAAGTAGCAGACTCTGCTGATTTAATACAAGAATGGCACTGCTTGGCATCGCAGAAATTCAAACCACTCCTGTCCTCCAAGACTCAGTTAACTCAGAAATGCTGCTACATCAGTGAGGTGCATTTATATTTATATTCATTTTTGCAAAAAAACCCCATACACATTATTTCTTTTAAGCCTAACAAAGACCACAAACTTTAAATCTGTGTTATGAAATATATATTTACAACTCCGAAGACAAATTCAGCAGAGAACTTCTTCAAGAGCCACCATCCCTGGCACTATTTAAGAGACACACACAGATGTGGTGCTTACAGCCATGGTTTAGTGGTGCATTTGTCAGTGCTGGGTTAACAGTTCGGAATAACTTAAACAGTTTCTTCCAACCTGAATGACTCTATGAAAACATCACAGAGAAAGACATCCTTTTCCAGCTTTACTGAGGATGCATACTGCTTACCACAATACCAGCTCTTTGCCAAAGGTTACCAACCACACAGATGTAATTACTGCTATGTGTAAGCACTTCCTAATGCACTTCAGCCAATGATACCAAAAGTTAAACTGTTGGAATCAGCGATTAGACATAATCTGGGAGAATGGTATACACAACAGATTGTGAATGCTCCCTAACTCCATCAACAGTTTGCAAGAGAAACATCTATGCATTACTTCAATGGACTGAATTGTGCATAAACCAAACAACTGTACAATTAAGAAAATCTAATATTCCATCTTCTCTAAGCTATCCAGAGAACAAATTCACCATTTAAAATTCCTAATCATTCCATGCCATTACTGTGTATTAGTATCCTATACTTACCACACAGTCTGTAAGCTTTCCCCATTGCTCATAATAACTCCTCAAGCTTTCTTCTGTGGTTTCAAAGCTTAAGCCACCAATAAAGAGTTTGCGGAACTGCTCCTTTTCCCTCTGTCACAGAAAAAAATTTTACATTAATATAATTTAAAACACCTCCTCTGCATTAGCACATCAGACACTAACCAGGATTTTTCTAAGTCAAAAACTTTCAGTAAGACTTATTTTCAAAATGAAGCTTGGCTCTTCTGAATGTTCTATCCCTATAAGAGAAATTAAGCAATTTATGCAACTCTATAGGTCCACTTTTACAATACAAATTTTATTATAGTGCTTATTCCCGTCCCCCCCTGCAACTATCAAGAACAAGAGACCACACTCAAAGACTTCCAGAATATTCGTCTCGAAGACCCGTATAAGATGCTTTTTAAAGAAAAGGAAAGCAAGAACTTTTAATTTTGTTTTTATTACAAAAAATATTAATTAATTCATACTGATTCCATCATAAGTGACATTTATTTTTAAAAACCATTCTGGCTCAAATTGTTGTACATTAATACTATGATACTATTTATCCAAGGCATTAAAACGAAAAATAAATATACCTAAAGATTTTCTAAAAAGGGTCAACTAGTATTTTCTTTCCAATTATTAAAACAAATTCAAGTCAAAGCGTCTGTAAAATTAATTGGAGATCCTGCACCATTGAAATTAGCAACAAACCTATCCATCCTCAACAGCAGTATTAAAATAACTCCCATTAAAACAGAGAAGTGAATAATGCATATTAGTATCTGCAAATATAAATAATAATTTTAGTAAAACTTTATTTCCTTGCAGAGAAATTATGACTGCACTTGTTCAGCAGAGATCTCTTTTGCAATGACAGATGCATCATAAAAAAAACCCAAACAAAACCAACAAAACAAGACCAGTAATGAGGTCTTACATTTATTTTTTTGTATGTGAAGGTATACAAAAGCAGGAGTACAACCTTCAAACCTCTACCTGGTCAAAACACTGTTACAGTAACTTTTTATACAAAGCAGGCATTTTAATCATCATTTTCTACATACAATAGTATCACTAGATCATAGATGTTGACATTCATGTCAATTCAAAAAATGCACTAAAAAGTAGTCCCCTTTCACAAATTTATGATTTCAGAACGTTGTTTTGAAGAGAACTGTTCCACTAGAGATAAGAGAACTCAAACCCAATGATCACTTCAGCTTTATACTGTTAACTAACTTTAAAGATCAAGAAAATCTACTCGGGTGCTTGGTTTTGTGTTTCCTTTAGTATGGTGGTTGTTTTGTAAACAACACTGCAGCAGTAGATGCAACTGACAAACACAACGTGACTACCTGTGTAATGGACATGAAAATAAATTTTAAAAGGAAACTAGAAAAACAAACTTAGAAAACAAGGAAAATACTTCCGTGCACATATGCTTTTAGAAGTATTAAGACAAATTGCATGTTGACACACTTTCTGAGGTTGTCAAAGGCAGGTCTGGATCCAGATGCATATAACAGGAGGCAATACCTGTAGGCAGTAACAAACCAGTTTTTGTTCAAAATACACCACCATATTACCAGCTTGACATACTGCACTCTGGTAAGAAAGTCAACGTTCTCCCCTCCTTTCCCCAAACATATACTGTATTTGAGAATGATCAGTTCACTTTTCTCTTGAAAACGCTTGCGTTCTGCTGTTGGATCTAGTCCTTTCTCTTCTAGAAACACAGAGAAAGCTAGTACTGTCTCCTCCTTGTACAAACAGGCAAATTAAGACATGAGCTTAAAAGCAACAAACCCATGTTTTTATGTCATTTCTTTTTCATCTCTTCACATAAAAAGAATAAACAAAAGAATACTACACTAAGATTAAAAAAAAATCCTACGTTCATCAGATGTCACACCATCATTTATTATTTTTGAGGAGACTGGCAAAGAAAAATTTTTAAGCAACAATACTGTCAGAAAATCCTCTGTTCAAATTACTTCAGTTCTACTGCTTGAAAATTAGGGACCACTCACTTACAGTTTCATAGGCCCACAAAAAACACTTTTTCCTATATAACCAGTTGTCATGCATTTAATAATACAGATTATTATAAAAATATGATAATTTAGTAGGCAGGAAGGATTTTTCAATTAAGTGTTAGGTTTACCTCTGAAAATAGTTATAAACCTGTAAATGAAACTCTAGGAAAGAATGGAATCTACCAGCTCTAACAATGACAAAAATATATCACATCACTAACGAACACTGAACAGAACAGTACTACACTTTACAGATGTACTCAGCGTCATGCCCTACCCAGAACAACAGCTAGGCACCACACACATCAGGACACAGCAGTAACGAAATTCATTACCACTTCTTTCATAAAAACTACTGTGCAAAACCAGCATGTTTTGGCATGTTCCAACAGTGGAACATGTTGCTCCACTAATACACACACAATCTCCAGATGCACACAAGCTGTTTGCCTTAAATGCGACTGTTTCAAAAAGCTCTTGTTAGCCTAAAATGAACCTCCCATGAGGGTCCAGACACTTCCGCCCATCTAAAGTTTATGCTGAAGGTGTAAAAAGTACAGTAATTATAATCACGCCAGTACCTCTCAGAAACCTGAGGAAGAACCTCTTTTAGCAAAAACACAGACACCTCATCCTACGAAGGCCCACAATGTAAAAGCTGAAAGAAACACCTCTTTCAAGATTTCCACAGTGCACTCCGGGGCAGAAACGGAGCACTAGAGGAAATCTTTAAAATCTTTGCAGTATCTTCATCCGTGTGTATTGTAAGCTTTCCTTCACAGGCTTGACGCAACTCGAAAGGACTGGAAAACGCACAGCATTTACTGGAAAATTAATCACTAGGGCAAATAAAAGTATTAGATGTAGCAATAACGTGCACACACACAATCTACGCTGACTGGAGAATTAAGAACACGGGTAACAAAAGTATTTAACGGAGACAAGCGAGGGGGATCCCTAAACTCCAGGGCTCTACAATCCCCTCAGCACGGCTGCCCGCCGCCTGTGGCGGCCGGGACGCGGCGGCCGCGCCGGCTCCGCCATGTGGCGGCCGCAGGAACACCGCGGCCCCGAGCCGGGCGGGGAAAATGGCGCCCGGGAGCAGCCGCCGCCTGCAGGGACAGCGCTACAAACCGTTTCCAGCGCGCACCTACACACACGGTACCAAGAAGAGCTCTCCGGCGCTCCTTCTCGCCGCCGCGGACAGTAAGACGACTGCAGCTGCTCCCCGGCCTTGCCCGCTCTCCCAGAGCGATCCCCACAGCCCCACAGAAGCGTGACTCTCGGCCAGGCCGCCATTTTACCCCTCCCCCTCGCAACCGCCATTACCCGCAGCGCCGCCTCGGCCGCTCCGCGCCTCGCGGGGACAAGACGGCCCCCCGCCTGCGAACCGACTGACCCGCGGACCTCTGCGTCCCCCTCCTGCAGCGACACCTCAGCGGCAGCGCAGGTGACAGCCATGACCACAGGCTTAAGAAAGCGCTGTCTGCTACGCACGGTTGCCGCAGCTTCCGCCGCCTCGCCCGGCTGCACGCCAGCCCCAGCCGCCGCTTCCAGAACCTTCCTCTGCGCAAAAACAGCCAGCACCCGGCCCGCGGCGCCACCCGACAGCGGCGCCCGGACTTGCGCGGACAAGGACTCAAGCTTGCTTGTAATTCCCAGCCCCGAAAAAATTCACTCCGTCCGCACAACCACGCTCATCTCCCTTCTTAAAAGCAAACTCTAAATCCTCCCATTCTACATACCATGTTCTTCATGGTTTACGTATTCCTCCTGTACCGTACAACCGGTCGATAATGGCTGCCTGAGCCGTTACGTAATTTGAAATTCAGCTCCGCGTAGTATTAGCGCCCTCCTTCTCCAGCCCGGGCTCGCTTCCGAGGTTTTAGTTTAATTGATTTAAAAATAATAAAGAAAAAAAAAGCTAGGATCTGGAGCTTAAGTATCTCCAAAGGGGCTGCAGTTGTGTATAACGCCCCTACGTGTTTTTATCGTGTAATGAAAAGTCATCGACTCCGTTAGTAATGGCCGTCTCCGAAATGAGCCGAAGGAGCCGTCGTCGTCGAGCTTATCCGCTTCGACAGCCGCCGGAAAAAGCCGAACCGCGAATGGAAGCCCATTCGGCTCACTTCGGTAATTTCCGGAACCTGCCGCAGCATGCGAAAATGGCGCTCGGAGCCAGATCGGCAATTTCCGGACAGAAAGACGCAGCAAGTCATCGACTACCTCAGCCCGCTCGGCAGTTTCCGACAACGGAAGAGGCTCACGAGACGTGCCCGAGCGGTGCCGAAGCGGCCTCGAACGCTGCTGGCACCGTGTCCCTTTTTTTTGGTTTATTCCGGAAATTGACAAGAGCCCAAAGACTCAAACCTCGGGGTTTTAATTAGTCGAGGGCGGCCGCGCATCGCCCGCCCCACCCCCCCCAACACCTGCCGAAGTGGCAGGGAGCGGGAGGGCGCAGCGCACCCCCTCGCCCTCGCCCTGGCCCCTTTCCCCTCCGCCCAGGAGGAAGTGAGAACTACACAGATTTTGGCACCAACGCGGCACATCGCGGGGCCCCGGCGGAGGGAGGCGGACTTCGCCGCAACCCGCTCCAGTCTACTCCACACCGCCGACATCTGCCACGCCGACCGCTCCGGCGCTCTGTTCTCCTCCCCTCCTTCATCTCCTCCCTCCCTCCCTTTTTCTCTCTCCGGCGGCCCTGCACACACCGCGACAAAGGGTGAGTGCTGCCGCCCCGCGCGCCAGGGAAATGGCGCTGGAGCGGCTCCTTTCTTCCCGCCCCCTCTGCTCCCCCTCCCTTTCAGCTTCACCGCGGACCTACCCGCGGATCCTCCACCCGCAGCGAAGCCACCCCAGCCGGCTCTCCAACCCCTTTTCTTACTTATGAATACTCTTACTTACAAGTTTTCGGGTCCCACAGCCCCGCTGCTTTCCGAGCCCGCTTCCCTCCCCCCGCCCCTCGCTTACACCCGGGCCTCCCCGCCGCAACGCGGGAAATGGCCGCACTCCAAGGGGGGCCCCTGCAAACGAGATTCAAACCCACCCCGGCGCTTCTCGCTTGCTCTCCCCGCGCCGGAGGGCCGCCCTGCCGCACCGACCGAGGGCCCCGCTCTGCGGCGGCGAGCAGCATCGGCCCAGCGCGCATTCGCAGCGGCGGCCATCATGGCGGCCGCGGCGCCCAGGGTCCGCGAACCCGCTCCGCTCCCCCTGGCTCACCCAGTCGCTTTCCCTGTCGCCGCGAGGCATCTTCCTTCTTTTGGACGCCTGGCGCGGTCCTGCGCTCGCCCCGCGTTGGAGAGACGTCTTGGCCCCCCTCCTGTGCCGGCGGCGACGACGGTCGGAGGTTGTAGCGGCTCGCGCGTAGGCGGCGGCGGCGTCGTGCGCTCTGCCCCGTCACAGCCGCCGGCGCGCAGTGCTCGCCTAGCCCAGCCCAGCCCCGCCAGCCGCTGCCGCGCCGCTCCCCGCTCTCCGCCCCCCGCCCTCCCTCCTTCCCTCCCTGCC
>WBMZ01003982.1:0-249313 GCA_013400975.1 Atrichornis clamosus
TTTCTTAGTACTGCCTACCCTCTTGCCAGTAAATGTTTGCTGTTTACCACTGGTCTTCACCTGGCATGATGGGCCTGTTCCACTTTGCCATGTTGAGCCACCACAACTTACTCAACACTTTGTACATAGCCAAGAAACCACCACAGAGTGCCTCTACATCCACCTATTTTCCAGCTTTTCATTTACAGGGCAGACGTCACAACCAAAGTGAAGCAAGAAGAAAGTAGCACAAGCCATGACCTTCAGAGAATCTTGTGAATCTGTGGAGAAAGAGACTGCCTGTGCCAGGTTAAGTGTTGGTGTGTATGTATGAAAATCATGGAAAGACTGAGAATTTTCGTGACAAACAATGAAGCCTGCAGAATGAAAGTAGCAGTTTGACTATTCTGACAGGGAAGTGTGCTAAAGCACCCGTTCAAGGCTTGCCCAGACCATTTCAATAATGCATCTAAAGGGTCTCCATTCTCCTTCTACTTTAACAGGTGTGCTGCACTTGAACGAGTTTATAGAGTAGAGAATTCGGACAAAATTCTTCCCCGTATGAAACAAAGGGGATGGGGGAGACAACGGGGTGAAGAGCAGCCTTATAAGCTTATTTCAGCTATTTCTAAGGCTGCTTGGTAACATCTCATGGTACAGACCTTATGCTGCCCTTGCCATTTCACAGTGTTGCTGTTCACAGGGCCAAAGACAACATGTTAAAGGGGAGAGATGGACACAGAGGCTGGCAGGATAAATTAGGAGCTAACAGTGCAAAGCAGTGGAAATGTGAGACAACACGAGAGTAATTTCAAATCTCAACAGAAATGAAAGTGGTGTTAATTTGATGGTAAATAGTCTGCAGAAGGGGAAGACCCAGAGCAGAGAGGGGCAAAAGGGAAAAGGTACCAAAAATGGGCTGAAGCATCTGCAGCAACTACAAAATATGAGTATGAAAGTCGAAGGGATTTTTTCTCCTCCCTTGCAGGACAGAATCTCAGCACCTTCTCCCACAGCTGTGTTCTAAAAGGATGAAATGGCACAGTTCTTCCCTATCTGAAACCAGAGGACTTCTAAAAAACAACTGAAGCAATGAAGTATTTAACACAACTCAGCAACTCAACATTTTTATAATAATCCTAAATACTTTTGGTGTGAAAAGAGTTCCTTGTCAGTTCCTGCCTGTGTAGAACCTCATGGCAGCCCACAAATTTTCTTAACTGCTATCGCTTTTGTGTGAATGGTGCTCTATTTCCTGTGAAGGCTGCAAATGCAGTTTCACACCATTTATTTTCTTTCCTTCTTTAAAACACTATATATTCATAATTCATCGTCCTCAGCACACCATTATTTACCTTGGTTCACATGTGCAAATGGATGTAATTGTATTAATACATAGATGTAATAGCAAATAGTCTTGTAAAATGTCTGATGGTGTGAGGCACTGATTATTTCTAATGATATTTTATAGCATAACATTTCTTACATTAATATTGTAACTTGACAGTTCACAGTGTTTACACTGTTTTTTTCTACAGCACAACTTGCATTTTGGTTCTGCTACGACTGTAAGGATTTTGTGCAATTCAAACTGAAACCCAGCTGGGATCAGAACCATTTCCTTGACAGTGTGAAGCTCTCTGAGAGAGAGAGCCCTGACCTGCCATTAGTACATACAGCATGTAGTCCTGCCTTGCAAATGGTGCAGAGTACACTAGAAATTATATGAATTAGCCCAGTTTAACACAGCTTAACCCTTAAGTCCAAATGGAACATACTTGGCCTACGTAAAGCCTTCATCCAGCTAATCAGTTTCACAAGACCTCTCTGTGCACACTCCACAATGCATGCCCAAATACTCCAACCCTCTGGCAAGACTAACTAGAGTAGTTAGATGAGGAATTATTGATTTCTCAGGATCCATAAGAGACTTTTCTTGGAGATGTCTTTGCCAAAAGGTATTAATGCTGTCAATAGCAGACTGAGAGGATGCAAAATAGTCTTGGAGTCTGTACTAAGAACGTGCAACACAACAAAACCTGTCCCTATTCACATCCACTTGTAAGACAAGATTGATGAAGAACAGGTGACATGAAAACAAAGGTATAGATGAACAAGTGAAGGAGTGCAAGCTCTGACAAAGAGATCGTCTTTCACCAGAACTGGTGAACACTGGACAACAGCTGGAGAGGGTGAGCCACAGGACATCCTGACAGGGAAAGCTGCACCTGTGAGAACAAGCTTAACTTTGAGCTGTGTGGAAAGGGAAGAGGAGTATCTTCCATTGAGAAACTACACTGTATCATTACAGATTTAAAAGACAGGGAACTCTAAACTCAGGGCTCTCTTGTCAGGATTTGTTCTCCCCCATCTTTTCATTTTAGACTTGAACTAGGAGGAACTCAGTTGAAGGTTAGATTTTGACAAGATAAGAAATTATTATAGATAAATGTTGCTTATGATTAGTGACAATGTACAGGTAGACAGCTTCATCTGCCAACTGATGGGCATTTAACAAAATAAGCATGATAGGAATTGCATGACAAATATACAGGAGGCAATCAGTTTTGAAAAAAGTCCCCAACCACATACTCAGATATCTTCCTCCTTCTCACAGAATCTACAATTCATATTTCTGTTTAGCTGATAATTTCATTTATGAGTTACAAAGCATTTATCTTGAATAGTACAGATGTTCAGTGAACAGAATGATTCATCTCTTCCTCTCTACTTTCTAAGTAGGACAACGAGATGCCTCCAGTGTGTGCTAGGATGGAAGCATGTCTGTCATTAAGTTGTTGCTTCCCAGATAATAACTACCCATTAAGAGAAAAATTTGGAAAGGCTGCTGCCAACAGAACTCACGCAGAGTAAGGCTCTCTAACGTGACTGTGCTCCAGAGACTGTTACTGCTTGTTTCTTTTCCTCTCACCAAAAGTCCCAGCACATACAAAGACCTGTTCCTTTTGAAAACCAGTGAAAACTCCTTGCCTTGCATGTGTGGGAAGGAAAAGTCTGAATGGGTTTCATGAATGAACCACATTAACACTTTTACTGAATTCAGAAGATGTAAGAGAGAAAGTTTCAGTTTGGAAAGATTGAACAGAAGTGTAAATCACCCTAGGGAATGAAGAATACCTAAGATAATATGGATTCTTATTGACAATATCACAACTAGAAAAAGCATAAACGCATCAGAATTTAAATGCCTTGATTTTTCAGATTTTAGCCCTAAAACTGTATTAACTTCCTATAGTTTGCTGAAAGTATTCTTACTGAATTCCAAATACATGTTCTATTTAATACAGAGCTCATGAATTTCATTACCATGCAGTATGTTTGCTGACACATAATGAAAGCAAAGTTCCTTACATTAAGCATCTGTTACATTCAGTCCCAGTTTTAGTTATATACATGGCATGAATATTTTTGTAGTTTTAGGGGAAAACCTGAGTAGGTAGAAATACTGGCAAACTTTTTCAGACTGCCAAAGAAATGGTCACAAATATTTGCAAAGGACATGTACACTGCAGGACTGTCTGTGCTGCTGCACTTCAGTCATGGCACTAACAGGACCCCAGATTTGCACGTTGAAGAGCAGTTGCCTGTCTCCTGTCCTTGTTGGCTCGTATCTGTTTTGCATGTGACAGCTCTGTGGCTCTGTCTCTGCCTCATTTTTCACTCAGAGCAAGGCAATGACATAAAGAACCCCAGGGACATTAGAATGCTCCATAAACATGATTAGAGCATTCAGCCTCTTCATTTAAAGCAAGTACCATATTGCTACCAACATCTGCTTCGGGCTGTAATGGGGCCCTTAAACAAACCACACCATCCTGAATGAGCAGAGCCCTGTAACATCTGTTGATTGTGCTTGCATAGTTGGCAGCTATAAACACAGCATCTCATTCTTACTGTCACTTATCCTATTCATATGGATCCCTTTGGGAGAGAAAAGCTATCCACTGGGAGCCTAAGTTCTCAGAGGAGAGCCGGTACTGTCTAAACTGTATTTCTGTGAGGTGGGCTCTGAACATTGGGCTGTGCAGTTCATTTGAGCCAGCAAACTCATAGCACAGGTATGTGGACTCCATAAGTGGTAACAGAGCAAAGATCATCTAAACACCACCACTAAAATGTCTGCTTATGTTGTTTCCACACAGGAAGGTGAAATACACCACTTGAAATTCTTTTTTGCATTAAACTTCACTTTCTCAGGAACAGTAGAGTACCTACAGCTAATTGCTCACTTGTGACAAATGAACTACTGAAAATAGTGTCACATTCTTATGGGGAATGGACTGATCAATAATCAGTGGACTGACTGATGATTTCCAACGTGAAACTGAAAGGTACTGAAAGGTGCATTAAGATTTTAGCATATTTCTAGCATACAGAGAGCTGTGTGTGAAATCTTGGTTATGGCAATAGCCTCTAGATGAATCACCAATCTTTATGCCTGCAAAGAAAGCATCATTTTTTATCTCTTTTAGTAGTGATATTACCTGTTGAACATCCTGCTGGAAAACACAGAGCTGCAGCCTCTGATGTAGCCGGACCTTTCTGTGTTGCCAGATGCTTTCTAGGCGCCGCTGGTGATGCAGGACTTCATGTACCACATCCAACACCTGGTGAACAGCCTTGGAGTAGTTTGCAGTGGCAGTGAGGGATTCAGAATTCCCAGGACTCAAGGGACGCTGCAGGACATCCAGCAAGGCTTTTCCATCCTGGCTCACCTGAGTGAAGAAATACATCTACTTCACCGCACTGATACTTAAATATCTGACAGCTGGCAGAGAACAGTCTAGCTCATTCTTCTTCTGCTGTGTGTTTTCCTTATTTCAGTCAAAAAGGAAGAAAGACCTCATGACATCTCTTTTTGACTCGTACTTACACATTCAGCACTTGCCTTTGCTTCCTGGTGGGCCTGCTGTGCCACTCAGCAGGAGCACAGGTACTGCACTGCTGGGACTGCACACAGAGATCCCAAGGCAATATTACATTCTGACACTCGGGCACTGAAAATTCCTGACACACACTGGTTGGTGACAGGTGGCATTTGCAAGAGCGGGACTATTTTTGTGAGGAGGTGGCATTTTAAGAGAACCACAGATGGCAGAGTCATTCATATTCTGTATAATAAGGGAGAGTCCTTTCTTCGTAGGATTACTAAGTATGTCTATACATTGAGAAGTGTGACATTCCCTTCTGTATTTCATTCAGCGGCAGTGAAAAATAAATTAGTACATGACAGATTCTTTTCTTACTGGGAGCAGCTCAGAGGGACCTATGGTCTCCATTTTCAATGGACTACAAAGTTTGCTGGTAAATGCAAAGTCCTCTGCACACATGTAACCTTTTTCAAGCATATTAAAAGATATTTGCAGAGGCAAAGGCATTTGGGCATTAAAAAAAATCAGAATGCCATATTTTTTAATGCCAGAAATTTTTCCTGGAACATTCTTGGAGCATTTTCATATTGCAGGGGCAAAATAAAAAATGGAACCATAAAAACCAGATTTCTATTAAAAAATATGTGCATGCACTGCTTCTCTAAAAATGGCTCCAGATTACAAAATTAAAATATTTTGTTCAACAGAAATGGTACATGAGGACACTATCGGAACCCCTCTCTCTTCCCAGCCCAATTTTCTCTTTTCCCTCTGAAACAAACTGCAGTGAAAATGACAAGATTTCTTGAAAAGTGTTCATATTTTTATGAAATCACAATTACTGATCTTGCCTGAAAATAGATTAATGAATGTTTTTCATCCAGTTAAAATTTTGAACATTATCAAAGTAAAAGCACATCTCAGGGATTTCCATGTCTCATTTACTTCTGTATTATAAGTTGCTTGTTCAGAAGTAGCAAATACCTTTTAATGCCCAAACCTGTCTTTTGGCAAGCCATGCCGTATTTCAGTCTGTGGTAGCACTGTGTATCTGGTGCACTTCCAGAGAAATTAAGACACCCTTTGAGATGTACACTGGCAAGAATTGGAGTCAAACCTCATCATATTTATGACTATTAGGTGGCCTTAGGCAAATCCTTGGAGATTTTTTAAATATTCAAGGCAATTTGGAATTAGATCAGGAAATAACCGGATAGTACATAAGGAGCAGCTTTCCATACTCAACTTCAGCTGCTGCCAAAGATCAGCTTGAATAATTTGCACTTTCTGGAGCCTTCTGGGGTCACAGAGGGAACAACAGTAGTGGATAGTGGTGATATGATAGAGGATTTTAGGAGGAGACACTGAGGCACAGGTGTTACCTTGGCAAGGTTATGGAGATGGCATTAGCTGCTGGTCAGGAAGAAGCAGCTTCTAGAGGAAGGAGGTAAGGCATACTACATCCTATTTTATCTGTGGGAAGACAATCAGCAACAACTTAATCACTGGGAACAGGAAACCAGGGCTGTGGACACATGTGGGCGCAGCTTATTAGAGCAGAAACTCACTCTCTGCACCGGCTAAATTCACTGTGCACATTTACTGTGTTCCTGGTACTGGGCTTTGGGCTTCGAGTCAGTCTGAATCAGTCCCTGGGTGGTGTTCCAATGGTTTTAGTAGAGACCCTGCTGATTTACACTAATAGCAATCACAGCAGAATTGGGACTTACAATGAAGGTTCAAAAGTTTACCAGTAAGAGACGTGATTGCACAGAAAATATGACAGACATGCTTTACTCAGGACAACTTTCCCACAAAGTTTAATAATACAGACCTATTAATAACTACACTTCTGCTTTGTCTCTTACTTCTTTCTCTTCTATAGGATGTAGGTCTTTATCTGTTGTGTGGCAATTCGTTTCTGTTGTCTGTCTAAAATGCCTCAGAGATTACAAGTTATGATTTTTCCCTCATGGGAATAACCTTGTAGTTATTCTCTGCACAGCCAGAGATAAAACACCAGATTTCAAGTGCTTATGTTGTCCTGTTAATAATCATTAACACAAATCAGAGGCTATTAGAAAGGTTTTTCTGCTCTCCAATTTACATGCCTGTCCTGTCACACTGGACTAAACATATGAAAAGGAGCATGGTGACCATCAGGTAACCAGCAGTACTCAGTATTCATAAGTATTACATGGATATTCCAGAATTTCATATCATCTGCAGCTCTGAAGTTCTTCAGCTTAAAAAGTTTATTTTCCCAAAGTATTGTTATGAATATTACTGCATTCCCAATCAATAGGCTCAGAAGGTTTATGCTCTCTGAGCTCCCCAATGAGCAGATTTCAGAAAGGAACAGCTTCACAAATGGAGATGCCACCTACTGTGCTCTTTCAGTCATTTCCACGTTCTCCTTACAACTGCAAAAATAAATCAACTAAAGTCTTTGCATGTGAATCTTTTTGAATTTTTCAAGTACTGTGCAAAGAGACAAGCAAAACAACCCAGGTTAGTTGCATCACTTCACTTACATCTCTACTTATGACGTATTTTAAATTACTGCAAAAATCTTGAGCTGAGTGAATCCACACCCTACTTGACTTGCAGTCCCAGTAAGGTGCAAGAGCCAGTGTTGCATTTGGTAAAGCAAACTTGATCCTTTCTCACTTATACACTTCTATCATCTGGTGATATTCCTGCAGTTTGGCTTTGTGGTAGGAGAAGGATGGGCAGAACGCAAATGTTGCTGAAAGAAGTTTTGTGACCTTGGGTGAACAAAAAAATAGATTTTGTTGTGCTAGTGGAATCATGTCCATGGCTGCTCTACATATAGCTAGGGAATAAGTAGATATCCTTGATAGTGGGTCAGAAAGACCTCCAGAGCCTTGCAAGTGACAAGACTAATGGTGCCATCTGTGAAACAGCTAAAATTTGCACTAGGGGAAAGAAAATGGGGTTTAGAAGAAATCTATCATTCCTCTAGGAAGAGACAGTAAAGTGCAGTTAAGTCACAGTGAACAAGACTGGAGAAAACCCTTCTCTCCCTGCCAACCTTATCTGTACCACATCAGTGCAGTTCTCAGTAGAGGTGTCCCCGTTTTGTCTCCTGTTCATCCATGAGGAACACTGGTGAAGCAACATAAATACGCCCTGGCTAGAGACATTGAGTGAAAATCTCTTTGCAAGAGGGGAGTCTGCCAAAGGAATACACCTCCTGTGTATCTCCTCCCTGCAGCACTGCTCTACCCAAAGGAAAAGCAAGAGCACCACTCAATGCTCAGAAGGAAGAAGCCTGTTCTGCCAGCAGCTTGGGTTAGTGCAGGAAAAGGCTTCTTAGGTGTGGATTGCACACCAGGTCTGTGATCTTCACCTCCACTATTTCTGAGCTTCACTCAAGCTTAATAAAGGAAATAAGGCAAAAAGTTATGACTGCAACCACGGCAAAATGGAAAAAAAAGTCTCCCTGAGATTCTTTAGGTGGCTTTTAAGTTCCCGGAGTAAATCCGCATTGCTTTTTATACTCTGTAACAGGAAAGAATAGGCCCATAGCATATTAAATGTTAGTTAGTATTCTATTAAATATCCTTGTCAAATGGTTATTTCAAGGAATGATTATTCTATTTCAAATCTCTTTGAATTATAGAAACATAGATTTTCAATGACTGTAGGAAAAGAAAGGGAAGAAAAGCTACAACTTTTGTTCCACCGTAGAGAGCTTTGAGGGAAGAAACACTATTTTCTATGAGAAGGGGCATTATATAAATTGGAGAATAAGCAGGTGCATAGGAGGCAGGATTCCTGAGACTTCTTACCTCACCACATAGCTGTGGGAAAAGGGATAAACATTTCCAAAATAACAGTCTGTAACTTCTTTGGGAATTGTATATACTGTTTAAAAATGTACCTTTCAGTAAAATAGTATAGAGGTAATTTAAACAGCTGTGTTTTTTATAAAGTATAGCTTTCTGAAGAAGCATCAGCAAAACCAATAAATGGTTGCTTTTGATAACAAGTTTAAAAAAATTTTCATTTTACAAAAACTAAAACTGGGACTGATAAACAAAATGACAGTTTCAAACATTACTATTTTTTATTTAATCCCAATTTGACTTAATTTTTAGAAATAATTTTAAATACAATCTAAAAAACAGGATTGAACAAGGATTGAACAAGGAAGCACCCTAAGTGATTGCAACCCAGACTTGGTCATTCTAATTTGACTAACTCCCAAATTCTTGCAGGTGTTTGGGAAAGAAGAGATTTCTATCTAATATTCCTTATATTCATCATCAAGATACCTGCACAACTTCACTGTAAATGATGAGTGCCTGGCACCAAGACTAAAAAGCAAATCAGTTTCTCTTTTACTTTGTACTATAGATTCTTCCAAGGCCATGATGACCAGACCAGAGCAAGGGCTGAGCATGTAGGAGAGTTGCTATATTCTGTCCCAGTGTCTTCACCTGGTAACTTACTAACACTACCACAGTCCTCCAGTCCAGCTTGGAAGACCCAGCAAGGAGCAAAATCCCTTCATAGCCAGAAAGACAGTCCAGCACAGCACAGTCCAGGGAAATGGACTGTTTGTCAGCAGCTTTTATTTCATGTTGCAGCCTGAATGGGGAAAAAAGTGAATAAAGAACTAACTTCATGTTGGGTTTTTTTGACAAAATGCCAGAGAATTTGTCTCAGCATTCTTGACATAATCTTTTAAAGGAAAAATCACATACCCTTTTAGGTCTGAGATATTTTACAGCAGTATATACAAATACATCTGACACGGTGCTTAGGGACAGGGTTTAGTGGTAGACCTGGTAGGTTTAGCTCAGCAGTTGGACTCATGATTTGAAGTCCAGCCTAAATGATTCTAGATTCCATCTAAAGCAAAGTCTTTTGCAGCATTCATTGCAGTTAGGATCTTACATCTCTTTGACTTTGTATATTGAAGGAAAAAGTCTTTGGCATCGTTTGAGCCATTAGGACACCTGTGCTAGAGCCAGGACTCACCCACAGAAGGAAAGCAAAAGGAGTAAAGATGCTGCTGGCTTAAAGGGGTTCCCAGTTCAGCAAAGGCAGTGAAATGGCCCTTCTTTGGGGTTCCAGCACTTAGTTCTACAATTCATTTCTGTATAGGGTTTGTCCCTCAGATTTGTCCTTGTGTTCGGCCCTTACACACAGATTGCTGGGAAGTCACCTACTACAGCCTGGGATTAGGTCTGGCTCTGACAGAATTGCAGAAATGGAAGCAGAACCTACCTCATTTAGAAAAGCTAAGCTCCTAAATGCAGTCACGTGTCTGTAAGCACTTAGCAGACACTCACATTTTCTCTGGGAAGCACATACCTCTGTGTAGGCCTGTGTTACTTGCTCATAGAGGGTCTGGTGATGGTGGATGGCCATTTCCAGGTCTTGCATTTCTGAGGGGAGGCCCCCGTCACTGCACATTTTGCACCAGGCATCCACACCTGAAAGGAACTGAAACAATTCCAGGAACAATGAGCAACAGTGACACAGAACAACATTTCATCAACATTAGAAAACTTCATGGAGTACCACATACGAATGCAGCAACGACTGAGAAAAACATAACAGATATAAAGGAGTCCTTCTGGGCACTCTGGAACAGCACACTCCTGTCACCTCCTCAGCACTCAAAGGACACCTAGACTCAAAGGAATGTTTTCTGTTTCTTCTGGATTAAAAATAAATGCTTGTTTAAACAGGCTCAGCAAACACCCATTCTAAAAGTCTTTGCACACCGTGCACAGAGGCTACAACACCACATTCCAAAAAGGGACGCTGCGACATGTTTAGAAAAAAACCATCAGCGTGAAGCACAAAAGGACACAGTGACAGCTCCAGCTGCTTCTGGCACTGTCGCATCTGCCTGTCTTCCCTCAGTCGTTTACCTGTCCTTAAAACTACTCACTTGAGCGACAGAAGACTCCCGTCACAACCACTGCTGACATTCATTTCAGTGAAAGGCAGACAGTCTGTATTCAAGGAGTCCCAACTCAAGTCCAGCTCAGTGGGATTGCTAATGGGATACCAAAGCTTTAAGCCCCTGGGTCGCACTTGTGCTTCTGGCCCAGGTCAGCAGTGATCAGATACCACCTGATGACTGCTAAGCAGCCAGCACAACATGAGTTGCTGGTCTCAATCCAGTTCCTGGTGGGCATATGTCCACACAAAGGGAGGGAAAAAAAAGCATTGCCATTGCAATTGATACGATTTAGCACCTTGGTTGGAAGCCTTAACAGCCAGCCAGCAACTGAACACTTTGGGGAGCAAAAGGGTGGAAAAAAATATTTTTCCATTCTTAAAAGCCTCCAGAGTAGTGCTGATGCACTTTGGCAGAACAAACTGAGGAAGCTCTCCTGGGTGCTGCCTATTCTGTAAAAGAAAAGAGGAATTTAGTATCTAACACTCCCACCCTGTTTTTCTTTTAGTTCAATGACACAACTCACATGTTCATATTTTGTCCATACAAACTGTCTAATGGCACCTCATTACTTCTCATTAACGTTTTCTCTTTCTCCATCTTTCTGTTAAACCAGCCTGCCATACCTTGCGCTATTTATAAAAAAGAACAGCTAATTATATAACAGATGCAGTGCTCTGTAGGATTAATGTGTAGTGCCACAAAATCACTCCAGGATCACAGCTTTATCTCCTCCTGAAGTGCTCACCTGTGGCTTGTTAGTAAAGCACTCACTCACAGCATGAAGGGCTGTGGGATGCAGGGCAAAGAATTCCAATTCAACTCTGGCATCAGCATCCTTTTTTATTAGTAGTGTAAAGCTATTCGCTATGCTGCTGTGTAATCAAGGCTATGAAGTGTTTGCATTGTAAACACTTCAGTGCACAAAGATTTGGTGACAAAGATGAATTCCTAAATGTTCATGTCTACAAAGCACAAAGACAACTGTGCTTTCTAGTAGGCTAAAGGCAAGGATGGCAGGCTCTCTTGCATTGGTTTGACTTATAATCTGCTGAATCTGTTCAGATGCAATCCCCAAACACCCCTGCATAAAGCTGAAGTCATCATATTTTGTGCCAAAGTAATGGAATTCACATAATTTCCTATGCAGCTTAAGAGTATGGAGCTGAGATCAATCCCTTTTAGGTCTGTTACCTGAACCTCTTGGTCAAAACAGTGAATAAAAGACCTTTACACCTTACAGACAAGTGCTCCTGCTGCTGCAATCACACTGTTCTGGCTCTTATCAGAACTGCTGAATCCCACCAACTTTAATAAAAGCACTTACAGTCATGTAACTATTGCCATATCCCTACGCTGCCATTTGCACAGTAGGTGGGAGAAGTCTCAAGAAGATCCAATGCATAGAACTACATGTTCACCTTGTTGTCTTGCATCTATCTTTTGTTTATAGACAACATCACATAAATTACTTCAGTAATTTTACTTCTGCCACTAGCAAGAACAGTTGACATCATCTGTTTTAAAAAAAATTTCAAGAGATGCAGCCTGCCAGTGTTTTACTCTGGCATTTTGAAAAAGTGCAGAGGGGTCTGTGCTGTGTGTGTAGAGGAGCTTCTTCATGGAAGAAGAGTAAATAGGTTTTTTTAAGGATTTTTTGCAAAGTGTTTGTTCAGGACATAGGACTATTGATTTGGATATTTTGAAAAAAGAAGCTTTGCTAATTTTTATTATTTCTCACATATTGTGGCAGACAAAAAACTTATTTAAAAGTAACTCTTCATGCTAGAAGCAAATTCATATCACAAAATCACCATTTGACTGAGTTGCAAAAATTTGCATTTAAGATTGTAAATTGCAAACTGCCAGTTTGGAAGAGGAGTCATTCCTATCTACTGGAACTCAATGCCATTTAAATTAATTGCTTAAATTCATAATTAGTTCATTGACTAGAAATCTATTGGGAACATAAAAACTGCTTAAATATTACTTGAAATGACGGGCTACAATAATTGTCCATGCTTTTCAAGGCTTTAGGAAAGATTAAGAAGAATGTCTCCCAAAAAATTAAGAAGTCCCTAAGGTACCTTTGTGCCTCTGACCCAATCCAAAAATAACTTTAAAGTAATGACCTACACTTAATCCTAACTCACGACCAAAGTTGCAAATTCTGTATGCAGATTCTAACAGGCAATAACATATTCTCAGACTTCTCACTAACTTTCCTCAGGGACTGCTCTGCTGTATGATGTGGTTGCTCCAAAACATGGCTCAGACACTTTGTACTCCACATTTCTCCACATTTCTTGCACAGTCCTTACTGCTTGCTAGGCCTCTGTGTGGAAGCTGCAGGATAACCAGGGTGCTTCTCTAGGACCCAGAAAACTGAAAACAAAATTCTAGTGTGCTTTCATGCTTGTGAACAGATGTGGGGAATGATGGGAAGGAAGACATGAAGCCACTCTCCTCTCTGACTTTTAATACTTTAATGCTGTTTTATTTTTTGTATGAGGCTAATTGTATATTTCCTGATGCTGTTTCTGGAATTTTGCTATCTATCTTGGTCTTAGCCCTGCATCTTATAGATATTAACTGGCTTTTCCTTTCCTCCCTCTTTTCTTTTCCTCTCTTTTTCATTTCCTTGCCTCATATAGGGGAGTTGTGGATGGGTTTAGAGAGATCTGGGCAGAGATGAGAGATGAGAAGAGTGGTCTTCCTGCCTGGGGGAGTAAAGTAATATGAAACAAATGGTCAGGGTCAGTTTTCTGAGAATCAGCATAAACGTCTAGTGTGTACACCTAACGCCTACTACCTTAAACAGTAATTCTGCTTGTGCACTTCTGAGCGTGGACTCTGAGCCAGAATTAATTGGGTGAAATCTCCTGGCTGATTCAAAGCATTAATTTGTTAATTCTGACAGGATCTGTAGAGTGAACATCTTACGAACACTTTAGCACATTTTCAGAGATTATACCCAAGAAAGGGAGGACACCTGGTATGTGTGCATCCCCTATCTGGTGGTTAAGTGAGCTGGAATCTCATCTGGAGTAAATCAGCACAGTTCCCTTGAAATCACAGTGAGATGAGAGATGTCCTCCTGCAACTTTGAATAGTTTCAGACATACATCAATATACAGAAGCAGATTCTCTTTTGCACTAAAATATCTCCATGTTGGAACGAGAAAGTGAGAAGAAAATTAAAAGAAAAAAAAAAGAAAGAGGAAAGAAAAAAAAATCAAGAAATTTACATCAGGAGGAATTAGAGGACATTTGGGAAACCTCTGCTGAATCTGCTGAGTTGTACCTTGACCTGGACAAAGTGGTTAGTTAGAGTTTAGTTTACTGGCTTCTGATCAAACATTTGTGGTGAAGGATGCCTGGCTGGAGGCTAAGTAGTTGGCAAGGTTTGTACTGTTTTCTTTCTTTTCTTCCATTTTTTTTCCTTTTCTTTGCCATTTTCTTGAAGATGGTTTAGTTTGTACAAGTTGTGCTTAAAAAATTTAAGAAAGACACATATGTGCACACATACACACACACACACACAAAATAAAAAAAATAAAAGGAAAGAAAGAAAGAAAGCATCCAAGAATCCATTCAGCTGAGTCCCACTCATACGTGCCACATGTATGTGCAATAAAAGGCAGGAAAGCACTGTGATTCCAAGGCACATAAGACAGATGTGAGGTTCAATTCCCAGCAGGGTTGACTCAGCCTTTCATCCTTCCAAGCCAGACAAATTGTGTTCTGTGCAGTTTTCTGTGTGGGGTCTTTAGGAAGAGACCTTGAAAAAATAAGTTTCTTCTTGCTCAGCTTGCATATTATTGATATTTCATAAATCTCTGTCCCAAGCCAACAACTCCCTTGCAGTCTGGGGTGTGCCAAAGGCCAAAAGATTATGGTCCTAGTAGACTTGCTTCCTGTTGGCATCACAGAGAACTTCAATCAATAGGAAGGAATGAACAAAGAGACTGTAGCAGCTTATTGCACTGGAGAAGGAATGACAATCTGCACGAGATCGGTGTGAGGGAAGCAGGGGTACACTGTGGGAGAAATGGCTGGATCTGCAACAAGATTACCCTTATTGACAGAACAAAGGGAGTGAAAACAGATTTGATCTGCCACAGAGGAAATAGTGGGTTTATCTACATCTTTGCTTCATAGCAAAGCCCTATTTCATAGTAAGCCCTATTTATTGTAAAATAATGAAGTCCTGATTTGAGTTAAAAAGCCCCCTGGATGATGCCAAATAATAAAGAGTCACATTTGGAATTAATGTTTGATAGACAACAGACTTAGTTGCAGACCAAATCTCAAACACCTATTTATACTATTCAGAGGTTGAATGACCAAATTATTAACATTTAAGTCATTGGTTTATCCTACCAGAGTTACTAAGACAGGGCTGAAATTTTAGTCCTGGCTCACGGACACACTGTCACCCACATTTCTTTTTGGCAGCCGTCTGACTTCACAGGTTTCATGTCAGCATTTCTCTTCCACTGAATTTTGTCTTATCGCAAGTGAGGAGCAACTGCTGTCACAATTAGCAAATTCTCCTGTCTGTTAGTAATGAGAGATTGGCTTCTGTCAGACAGCATGAACTTCAGTTTGTTGTGAAGAGGTCAATATAGTTTTCTAGTTTATTGCCTTTCAAGCTATACAGTACTTCAGCAACTCATCAGAAATAGCAAACAAGACTGACATATCAGAAAAATAGGAGATCACTCATTAAAAAAAAAAAAAAAGTGGTAAAAAACTCCTCTAACCTAAGCCAAGCAAACAAGAAATATCCAATTCATTAATAAACCCTAAACATTTTCATTTTGACTACAGACTGGATATGATTTTTTTTTTAATTTTCCTTTATGAATATATGACGATTGACCAATTATTAACGTGAAGACTACATCTACTCACTACAGTGCCCATCGAAAGGAGATGAAATTTCTTGTACTGGGCATCTTCTTAGATTATCAGCCCCACCAAAGGCACTGAGTGTGCTTACATGAGTAAGTGCCCAGTAGGGTGAGTAATTGCTCTATGCTATTGCCTGTTGTCAATAGGAGACACAGGATAAAGAAAAGTCCATTATAATTCAACGGTCAGAAAGAAACAATAAGGAGATTCTTTACTCTTTAAGCTAACTTTTTCTGGCTTAAGAGAGACAGTTTCTGGTTTATCTGTTACAATTTCTTCTTCCAATGCTTCAAGTATGGGTTATTTTATAAACATAAGCACAGTCACTTAGTAGCTTTGATATTAATTACTTAGAAAAACAAGCACACAACAGCACTGGAGAGAGCCTCAAAGCAGTGTTTGTCACTGGAAAATGAATGTAACCGACATATTATTGAAGTTTCACCATAATCATTAGGTGGACCTGGTTTAGGTGCAAAAAAAGCAGAAGGTTTATTCACTGACATTTTAAATCTTTTGTAGCTATGAATTATGGAACCATTCTCGTAGTTGTTAAAGACACAGAACAGAGTTCAGGGACATGGAAAATTTTTTTTTATGTTCAAAGCTGTCTCTGAAATCTCCGCTTAGTGAGGCCTAATAAAGTCTGGGGGTATGGAGAGCACTGCAAGAGCAAGTACTGGAATGAATTCTGTAAATTTCATTAACAATAATGATCTTTGGCTCCTAGAAATTGCCTGCTGGTCTGGGTCTATGTCATACATGTGAATGTTCCTGTGCACATGGCACATATACATAGGAGTGCAGATGCTGCTTTCCCGACCATAATAATCCTGAATTTATCCACAGCACTAGTGAAATATTAAGCAACAGAAATAAAACAGCTCATTACTGCACCAGTGCACTTCAGTTATGATCAGATTCTTTCTCATTACTAAGGTGAAAACATAATTTCTTACCCATCAGAGGCCATGGCTGTTTTTGGGGTGGAAATATAACTTTTGCTTTTGAGACACTGGGCCACTAGGAACTCTCAGCCTCACTGCACACAAGCCAAGAGCCATCAAGTAATAATTGCAACATCATCATTATCGACGGATCATTTTGCCACTCACTAAAGCAACTCACCTGTTCAGCTTTCTGGTGAAAGACAGCAGACATGGCTAAGATGGTGCTGCGCTCATCCAGAGCTGCAGCAAAACTCTTCCACTCCTGATCCAGCTGGCTGGATATTTGTTTAATTTGCTGGGAAGCATAATGGCCTGCCTCAGAGAGCCTTGATGCAACAGACATGATTCGATTGATGTTGACATAGGCATTCTGAAAATTAAAAAGCACACATAAATAAAGAGAAGGAAGAACTGTGACCACCCTCTGCCTTCATTACACATTCCAAACACCATCAGCTGGAGTAAAGCCAAGCAGTTCAGTGAGAGCAATCAACCACCTGCTTAAATATGCGTGAATAGTAGGCATACTACCTTCCACTCTAAAAATACATCCCTCGGGAATCTTTTTGTACATCTATGCCATTATTTAACTCTGTTATCCCACCCTCTCTTCTTGAATTTATTTATGTAAAACTAATTTGCCATACTTTAGCTATTTACTCACCTGTTATGGTGTACTCATTGCTTCTATCTTATCCTTGATATTTCTGTTGCATTAATTCATATTTCTGAATGCTATATCCACATATTCATAAGTAAAAGGTTTGCTTTATGCCCTTTGAGAACTCTCTGATAATCCTTTATAGACATGTAGTGTCAACAAATGGAAAAGTCTTACAGAATTTAAAAGAGCTCATAAGGATATTCTATAGAAATATAAGTGTTTCCATAGAAATGTCTATTACATTATAGCCTTCAGTTAAAATGTTATCTTTTCTGCGGGCTATTTTAAGCTGTTCTCCGGCAGAGATATTATTTAACTCAATTCTGCATTTAGAAGGATTCAAAAGCCTACTAAAAGAGTAATATTTTCTGTTCTTTCATAAGAATTTTCCATTATTGTTTTTATTCAGCCTTGAAGAAGTGGAAGAATAGTTTTTTCTCAAACTGAACTGTGACAGCAAAGTAATTTCATTACAATACCCCCATTCTGCACAGGAATGTAAGGCTGAAAATAAATAGCCACCATGACAGTGTCTTACAGAGGTTCACCGTCAAAAGACAAATGACAGCCATCCTGCAGATTTTTGGAATGTCATTGCATGTAAGCACTTTTCCTTTCTCTTTCTTCCTCACCAGAGGAAAGGAACATCTTAGAATTTGAGATGTTTTGCTAATGTTGACTTACTGCTGCTTTCTGGTCTCACTAAGGTATTTCCAAAGGGCTTTAGAAATTTCTGAGAGTAGAATCTACAGGCCCTTATGCACAAGGACAGACACAGCCTTGATGATTTTAACAGTATTGCTCAGGGGCAAATAATAAATCAGAGATGGAAGTGTTTGTTGGAGCAGCATCTCATCAGAGTGAGTGGGAGAAAGACATGGAAAGGTATCTGCCAATCCAAACATGAAATGCAACAGAGCTCTGCCAAGGTAGGCACAGGTCCAAACTAAGTTGTAAAGCAGGGCAGAGTATGTCTGCAAAGCGTGTGGGATAACTGCGGAGTGCATTCATCATTCCTGTAGGTGCTAAAGGGGAAGGAGATTGGGCCCCAGTGCTTTAAGCCACTCAATTCTCCCTGGTAGAACCGTGACTGTGACAAGAGTCACATCAATAACATAGATCTAAAGCAATACCAAGCCTTCAATTTTGGTTTTCTCCCCCCTAGCACAAAGCCTTTTCTCAAACACTGGATTTGGTTCAAAATTGTTAGATTAATTTTAAAGGAAGAAATATTTTCAGTACAATTAGAGAAACCAATCAAAAATGTTCCTGAGTTTAAAGTATACTAAAAAAAGATATTATGATTTGAAATTTTGACCACCAGCCACAGTCAAACACTTCTTTCCGTGCCTCTAGATTAGAAACTGGAATTCAGACTAAATATTTAAGCCTTTTTCCCAGAAATTCTTCATAAGTAAACCTCAGCCAAGGCAATATTGCATCAATTCAATTCAGTCCTTTTGGTGGAAAGTAGTGTAGCATCACCATAGTTGCTAAAACTTAGATGAGTTGCACCAGAAGAATGGAACTTTGCTGTGTTTGAAGGAAAAGTTGCCGAAAATGTTTTTATTTCACATAAAAAATTGTTGGTTTCATCCTGGTTTTGTTTATTTTTTTTTTGCCCATGCAGAATTATCTCAGCCACTGCAATGCAACGGGCATGGAAGGAACAACTGTGAATTCCTTGGTTCCCTATGGCTCCAGTGCAGAGATGTGCTAACCAGCAGGAGGGTAAAGGTCGGTCTAGATGAACTACAGCAGATGTTCTGAGAGTCTGTTTTTAAGTCAGAGAGGTTTTATATATTGTGAAGTCTGTTGTATTTGTATACAGAGATGAGGATGAAATTTCTCTTTCCTATATGAGAATTTTTCATGGAAGAGTAGGAACTCATTAACTTCCAAGCTTTTTCAGCAGGAAGAAAGGAACAGTTTGGGAATCACCTGCTCACACCTCTGTTCTTAGTGCACCAAGTGGAAAAGGCTCAGGAAACAGAGACTCCTGAGTTTTCCTGCTCATTTCTGCTCATTCAAGTGCAGAATCACCTGTAACAGGTACTGCAATGGAGAGACCTCCACTTCCTGACACAGGCACCCTTAATCTCCATTTTATCTGTCCCACTTCTGTGAACCAGAGACACTGAAGTAGGGTTTGGACACATAAGATTCATCCAAGGTCTCACAGGAAAACAAGACAGAGCAAAGACTTGGCTAAAGATCTGAAATTCAGGATAGTGCATCCTACCAGACATTTTACAATCTCAGGTCCTTTACCCAGTGTCACCATTATTGGGAAAAATGGGATCCATGGGAAAAACTGGAAAAGATGGAATTTCTGTTGCGGATTAAGGTAAAATGCAGTGCTTCAATGCACTCCATAATTTACTTTCAGGGAAAAACCATTTCATTGACCGCAATCCACAAAATGCAAGACATTTCATTTCCACCTTGAAGAAGAACAACAGTGTAAGCCAGCTTTTTTTCATCTTTATCTGCCAGTGTGCAATGTTCTGAGTAAAATGAAAAATCTATACTGACAACATTCATCTGCTGACATTTCACAAAGTTAAACCTTCCTCTCTTTCCCTCGGGTTTGTTCACCTGCATAAAGTGAGTGAACTGAGATTTTTTCTATGTCGTTATTATATAGATCTTCCAATCTTAATAGGAAATAAATTCAATAGAGCAACTAATGTCTATGACTTTTTTTTTTCCCTTTAGCTTGGAAAATCCACAATAACAGGTGTTTGGAAAGTCTCACTGTAAATCTAATCTAACCTCAACTTTTTTTCAAAATCAAGTGGTGTCCCCAAAGAGGACTGCAAGTGATCATTCCTTTATGGCTATATAAGACCACAGTAGGTCAAACAATGAGGAAACAATATTTTAATGTCTAGAAATAAAAGCTGAATAGGATACACTGAAATTCTGGCTAATATATATCTTTCATCATTGAAAAAACTTTATTTTACATGCATTTGCAGACTTTCTGAAAGTACTCCTCATGTTCGAGTTTATTTTTCATTGGTTTTATTTCAACTTTGAAACTTTAGTCAAAAAAGGGATTTTTGCCTTCTAAAAATCACTGGTCTGACAAACAAAACAAAAATTTCCCCATGTGTGCATTTGCATCATGATAGGTAAGAGCTTCTTTTACAGTTTAGGAAAGCCTTGTGCATTGCTTTGCAAGTGCACACAGTCCTCTTTGTCCACCAGTTCTCAATCCATCCTGTCGCTCGATCCAGGCCCTGATTCTGGTCCCCAACGTGTGTGACACAGCTTTTCCCTGCAGCAGCAAGCACTGCCAAGGTCTCAGCACAGGCTCAGATAAGAGCCCTCAGCCTCAGCAATAAGCACTGACAGTAGTGGAGTTTCAATTGTGGAATGATCTCCCTCAGGGAGATACAGTAATTCATCCCTGATCATCTCACGGGCATGCTGGGAGACCGTCCCTCTTAATTAAACCCTCCAAGCCTAGCTGGGACAACACTTTCTTATGATACACTCATAAAAAGAATACCTGACACTCAAAAAAGAAAAATGAGCAGTGGAAAGCATTAAATCTGCAAGGAATTTGGCTGTGTTCATCTCATTTCCTAGAGGACTAGGTGAGATACTGTGATGGCAAGCAGCAAAGGTGGCCTGCAAGAGAAGGGTTTTGCAGATTAATTTAAGGTGAAATTTGATTGCTGAAGGGTTGTACTGTAAGATAAAATTAAAAAAACCCCAGTTTGCACTATGTTACTGTGACTTTAGAAACCATATGTGAAATGAGCCTAACACATAAATCCAAAGCAGAATGTTTCAGTGACAAAAAAACCCCTCATGAGATATCTTTAAGACCTTTAAGTTTCTATAACAAGACGAATTACATGTAGCCTGTGTAATATTGGATGGCATTTTAGCTCAGCCTACATACAGAAAAATACCATTCATTTAAGACAGATGTTGGGAATTTTCTACAGACACTATTGGCCTTTACATGATAATTGTAACGTGTTTGAAATATACCGTGATTTAGGACAACATGGATCTATCTCCATGTGGTGTCAGACAGGTAACTCCCTGCCAGAAGGACAGGCAGCAGTGGCAGCACTGAACACTCCCATTTTTATGTGCACGCCCCACAGAAAGCAGGAACTCATTCTTTAAGGAAATTATCAGATCCAGGCATAAAAAAGTCCAGGCAAGGGAAATAGGAATAACTTCAGTCAGAACAAATGGCACCTACACCACGTATCCTAGTGCAGAGCTACAACCAGTATGCTTTGTGCCATAACGGAACACTGAGGTTTTGTTTTCTAGTGAATTTATTAGATTATTGATATCGCTTGAAAAAGATCTGAGTTAAATATTCATCTTTGTGAAAAGTATTATTGCTTCAGTATAAACATTATACAGCTGTGATAAAGACTAACATAATTTATTTTGAAACCGAAGTGAAAACAAGCACTACCTTGAATTACAGAAAAAAAATAATCTATGGTCCTTATTTGAAAGAAAAATAACACACTGTAGTTTATTACCTCAAATATATGATTTCCCCACATTTCACATTGATCATTTAAAAGGAAGAATTATTACTGTAACAGAGTAGAAAATTGTTTTTCCAAGAAGGAGCTTTGGTCACAGCATGCCTATAGAGATGTATAGGAAGATCATGCAACAAAAGGCATGACCCAATAAACATTAAGAGTGTGCATTTTCTAGAAGAACTGAAGACAGTATTTTAACTATTATTAGTTATGCCAGGCTTAAAGGAGACTAGGCACAGTGTAAAGAAAAAAACCCAAACAAACACAATCAAAACAAAACACCTTAGAGATCCAAGATCTTATCCAACTTCCACCGAAGTTTGTAGGGTTTTTCCCTGCTAAACATACAACCATCCTTAGCTACTTTGTCCTCTTCCACATCTTCACTCAATACTGATTTTAATGTATTGACAAAATAAAACAAAACCCAAATGCCATAAGCAACCCAAACCAACAAACAAAACACAGCACCATTTAACTGGGTTTGAAAAGTCATTCTTAAACCAATCCTCATGTTCAGAGCCCAAAGCATGGTAGCTTAATATCTGAGTTTTGTAATTAGCATGAGAGAACTTGAAGACTCATCAGGTATGAATATGATACGAATTATATGCTTATTTTATCTTATTACAGCTCTCCAGAATCTTAAGTTTTCAGACTTGTGTGGGTCACAGTACTCTTCATGGGACTGCAAACAAATCTAAGGGTAATAATTTCTCCTTTCTTTGGTAAAGAAACTGGAAATTTTCCATCATTTTCTTTTTGCAGCCAAGGTTATTACATGAAGAGATTGAGAAATACTGCATTAAAAACACGAATGAGTACCTATCTAATAGTAAATTCATCAGAGACACACTTTCCTCTCTAACATCTTCTGCACTACATTACTTAATCCTAATCCTTAACTTCACAAATGTTTATCATTGGGTAATTCAATGCAAGAATATTCTTGATGTGCAAAAGCAGTTTATGTATATTAATATTGTAGGACCAGAGCCTTCAGCAACAGACAGCCAGGCAAAAACCATTTCTTCTTTTGAAAGTGTACCCCCACCCATAACAGTGGCCTAAACCTCCTACTCTTACTGCAATATAAATAATATCAATAATATGTACTGGTCATTTTCCAACAGTCTCCAACAGAAATCAAACAGCAGCATGAACAAATGATGTTGCCATAAAAATAAGACAGGAAAGGGTCACTTTAGTTTCAATCTCCTCTTGTTCTTCCTGCGTGCTCTACAACCTATGGAGTGACTAGCATGCAGCCCAGCACTCTAATGCAGCAAGCTGATGACTTCTGCATGCCAACACCCTGATGTTCACCATACTGTCTTTTGGGGACACCAGGACTCACTCTAGATTTTACTGGCAAAGAATCTGCTCCATCTAAAAAAAAAAAAACACAGAACTATTCTCACATAAGAACAGCAGCTCCAGGTTACTTCAAGTAGCTGCGTTTTAATGTTATTACTCTTTACCCACTATTTTCCAAATGTCCTTTCAGCTTGATATACCCCCACATCTGCTATTTCGAAAATAGGATGCCCAGCCCCCTGCAGGAAGCAACCCTGTTTAATTCCACAAGTCAATCTCTTCAGGCTGTAAAACTCACCTTATTTTCCAATCTGTGCAACCCTGGCACTGAAATAACCTCTAGAAAGGCCACTATGTAGATGCATAACCCAAATATAGGCCTCTCAGCAATAGGGAAAGTCTTGAGAAACTGTATTGATCATGAGGAATTTCAATAGTCTTTTTTAACCTGACTTTGCCATACTGCCAATAACTATAACACAACAAATCTGTTTGACAACTGAAATATGTTGAAGAATTTTTTTTTAAAAGTTCCTACTGTGAGTGCATACCACAATTTTTTTTTAAATGAAAATTTAAGTTGAAGAAACTGTTCCTGTTTTCTGAATGAACTGATGTTGATACAAAACCAAAAGGAACACATCACCCCATCATCAGAGGGGAACTGGGCGCCATCTCTTACCGCACTCACAGGTTGACAGCTAAAGGTGCCCAGTATTAACGTCCTTCCACATAGATCCTCCATGCTAAAGAGATGGAGGAGAGAGTCCTTTTGTAGACAGATTCATGCTGACTGAATGGGCTTCCACGTCACTGTACATGTGTGGGGGTTACAGCGGGGAAGTGCAAACCAGGAGGTGCACCAGGAGGTGCAGTGTCTGTCACACCCTTTGCCCTCAGCTGCCCAGGTCGCTGTCCCCTCTGAGACTGGAGTCTGGCAGCGCTGGGATGGTGAGGTGGCACAGCTGGGAGCCACTGCACAGCTACTGAGAGATCTCGACCCCAGAGGCTCCCCCAAGACCTTTGCTAACATCTCACTTCCTTGCATTCCTCATCCCCAAAAGTTCACTTGGGGACAGATGGAAGAAGAATGGAGGAAAATAATTTTTCTTCCATTACTTGCCCCATCTCTGTCACTCGTTAATTTTCTATTAATAGTAATGATCTCTTTCAAGCTTAACTCCCAGTTATTTTAAGAAAATAATACCAGACAGTACCACAAAAAAGGATAAAGCGAGATGTTCCAGCTTGACTCTCATAATGGTATTTTCTGAAGAATTATGACCAAATTTGTATCTTTCATAAGCCTAATGAATTTTAATGCACTAACCTCCAGGACATATTTATTTGTTAGGCTCTGAGAGCAGCAGTGTTACATGGAGGCAGTGCTATCCTGTATTTTGCTAGATGGCACTGTGATGGCAAGTTTAACAATCAGGCGCCTTGAGCCTGGTTTTCAGTGCTCTTTTCAGATATAATCACAACAAACACATTAATAGGCATTATAAACATTTCTCATCTCCAACTGTTATGCAATGCCCTAGTGAGGCACAGTGCTTTAAGGGGGGAATAGCTAGCTAGGTGAAAATGGCGTGCGGAATTTGGGTCAGAGAAGTTAATTACCTGACCTAGAATTTGGCCAGCATCCCAGGGTTAATGGCTGTACCTTTATGAAAGTGGTGTGTAGTCAGGACCTCTTTTTCTCATTTCAGACAGCTGCTCTCCAGTACCCTGCCCTCGTGCAGCAGAGCAGATGTGGCTCTCCAGTGACTCACACCATCAGCTTCATCAACCACCACCTTTGAGGTCTGAGCCGTGGTGCAGGGGTAGCCTGGCCCTGCACAGCACGAGGAGGTTCACCTCTAGGAGCTGATTTACCCAGGGCAAGCTTTGCCGTACCTGGCACAGAGTGTTCAGAGAGGGCTCATCTCTGCACTCTGCAAATGCAGCAGGGGGTATACATGCATTTTTCTATCTCACTGCAATAATCAAAACATCAATACACACTGTCCTCATTTCTGTGCTGAAAGTAGAGCAGTTTCCAGAGCAAATACCTTATGTCCGGAAAGAATAAGAAAATGAGCAAAGCACTTAAATGTATAATGATCTTTTCTTTAAAAAAAAAAAAGAAAGGTAAATTGAGTTGTATTCAAAAGTTCTGACCGATTAACAACCAAAAAAGGTAAAATCCCACTGTGGTCACAACTGGCAGCTTGATTAGTGTCTTTTTTTCAAGGTTTTGAAAAGTACCTTAGCAGGGTGTGGGGAAGAAGCATAAATTATGAAAGTGCCACCTACAGCTCTCATTAATTCCCAGTCAAAGAAATGTCAAAAACTTAAGAAATATTATATTTGCTCTCCAAAATGTAAACAAACCCCGCAGGACTGTGCTGCTCTTAAGTCAAGGAAGGAATCATATATCAGTGTCCGGGTGGACAGAGCAACACTACTGCTGCCACAGCAAGCCTGACCTTCCTTACCGCACCCCTCCTCTCACAGGTCCATATTGCCCTCTGAACTGGAGGTTCAGAGTGCTGGCCCTCTCCTCAATCTTGTGCTGTTCCCAGTGTGCCCTCAACTCACCATGGAATTCATGGCGAAGTGGTTGTGCTGTGTCTGCAGGTCCAGGGCGTGTTGGTAGCTCACACCGATCTCCGTGTGACTCTGCAGGAACAACTCTTTGTTGTGGCTGATCCAGTCGAACATCTACAAGTATTCACACAAGACAGAGGGAAAAAAAATAGAGTTAGACAAGGAGGGAAATAAGAGGAGACAGTGCAAAATATGAAAATCCTATTCTGAGATAGGTGTATATGCAACACAGACAAAATCACCTCACCTATCCTCCTCATTAAAATAAGCTGTTGTCAAGCAATGGAAGCATTGAAGTTATCACCAGATTTCATTATTAACGAATGATAGGTCAGGAAAATTAATTTATAAAGCATGCTCCTCAGTAAACTTGATCCCATAGTCTTTTCCTTTAAGTAATGGGAATTTCATATATAGAAAGATGGCAGCAGAGGGAACTATAATCAGGGATTGCTTCATTAACCAAAGATCTAGCAGCTCATAAAGTACTTTTAATCCACAAATGGACCAAAAATTCCATAAATATTACTGATGCAATTTTCTCAAACTCCTTTCTTTTTTGTCTATATATAAAGTTTCCAAATGTTACATTCAAATAGCCAGTTGACTTCCTACACTTATATTTTCTACATCTTTCCAATTCCAAAGCCAGAACCCAGCCTATCTTCCACTTATTATTTTTGGGAATGAAAAGAGAAAAAGAAGAAAAAGTCTTTTATTAATATCTATAGGGAGCACACATTTCAAAGTCTCCCACTTCCAAATGTATTTCCAAGTAAAATGGATTGTTCAGTACTTCAGACACAGATAGAAATATATTGAATAAAGCTGATGAAACTCACTCCTTATTCAGAAGCACATTAATGTGACATTTCAATGTGCAGCACGTTCATTCATTATAAGCTGTCACAAGTCAGTTAGGAGATAGTGCATTTATGTTTTGGCTTGTTCTATGTTGTGCTAGAGACTAAAGGTATTCAAACTGAGAACCTTTCTTTCTTTACTCCTGACTACAGCTCTGCAGGCAATTACTATCTCAGATTTCTTCTTTTCTGCAGACACTTTTGTTGCAGAACCCCTTTAAAACGATGTTTCCTAATCTTTATCCCAGCAAACTGGGAATAAGGACTCTTTCATAATAATAATAATAAACAAACCCCTAACTCATCCATTTGTTATAAGTAAAGAAAAACTGATTATAAGGCAGCGGAGGTGAGGTCAGTACAGCTCCTGGTGTTAGAGAAAGTATTTTAAGGTGAAAAGGCAGTGATGCACCTACTAAGTAACCACCTCATGGTCAAAAAGTCGGTCCAGATCTTTGTGATAACATTTACATGTCCTCCTCTAAAGAGTGGGCATGTCCTTTAGCGCTGAGCAACAGTTTTTGAGCTGTAACAGCTGAGAACCCCCAGAGCCCCCTCCCTGCTCAGGCGCTGGATGTTGCTGCAGTCGCTCAGGGTCAGTGCCCCATTCCCCGCGGAGGTGGTGCTCCTGACAGGGGAGAAAAGGCCCTGCATGGGTCACCCAAGATTCCTGCAGAGAAAGCAACACTTCATGCTGAGCACTCGGTCCAGCATGGGAGTACACTGCTGCATGCAGGGGATTTGCAACAATAACATTGAATATCCCTTTCAACAAAAGGCAAATAAACATTTCAAGTGTCACCAGACACACTACACTGACCTGGTCCCAAAAATCTGTCACATATGCCTGACTTCTTAATCTTTCCTTTATGAAGACACACTTGCAACTATAGAGTCTACACTAGCCTTGTATTTTGTGTTGAGAGATAGTCCTAAAAGCCAAATTTGTTTCAAGTTACAAAGATGCAAATCCAAAGTAATTTCAATGCCACGGTTACTTTCTCATTTGTACCCATGGAGCTGATCAGGCCATTTTTTCAGGAAATATAAGTAACAAACTCTTTGCAGGGATGAGGTCAGGAATTTCAAACTTACTGCCAATTAAACAGAATAAAACAACCTATCATACCTGAAGAGACATCTAAGGCTTTCTCATTGGATTCCTTTTTCTCACTTTATGAAGATTTAATAAGGAACATTAGCACAACATAATTTGCCACACTTGTGGGCTTAAAGAAAAAAAAAGAGAAAGAAAAAACATAGCGGTAATAAAGAAAGGAAAATTCCGTAACAGCAAAGTTCATGTCCCAACAACAAGATTTTATGTCTCTGCTGAGAGACCAACAGAGATTTCTTGTAAATAGATATAAGTTTGATGTGAGCATTTTTTTTAGTGTTTTAAACAATCTAAAGTCAGGGAGAAGAAAACTGGCAGCAATCCACTGAAAATAAACAGTAAATTTAATGTTTTATGCTCAGCAAAGCCGAATCAGGATCTTTTTGAGACAAGTAATTTAAACAAGTAATCTATTGTTCCGTGGATAGGGAGCATTTCCTTCATCTAATCTATACACATATTGTTGGACGGGAACCTAGCTTAAGTTAAACCATGCTTCTCTCTTTTAATGTAAAATAATAAACTATCAAGAAAAAGAAAGGAAGTTTAAGAGATTATTAGTCTTTTTTTGTCTTTTTTAATCAACTGAAATACACAACAACAGTTTAAAGGATTTTCTTCAAGAATTTTGAGCAACACTGAGCAAGAGACCTCCATAATGAGATATGTACCGTCGTCCAAAACAGTACGTTTTTTAAACTTCTATCCATGGACAACAGCAGATTTTGAAAGAGACTCTATGTCAGTTTAGATATTGAATCTTTCTATGATACCTTTTTGGTTTCAGCTGGTCTATGCCTGTAGGAAATTATCCCCTATCAATATGATCTGGAGTCTTACCCTGACTCTCAATTCTCATGCAAAACCCAGAGAATGAAGAGTTTTGAGTTTCATGAGATTTAGAGCTGGGAGAAAATCAAGCAAGATGCCAAGAGACAAGAGGAGAGTAAAAAAGCAGATTCATGGTCTAAAGTAGGGTTAATAATGACTTTGTTATGTTAGAAACTTTCGTTGTTCTTGAGTCTTAATGAATAATAAGCAGTATTTACAATCATTCTTCCTTTACACAGCAACCAGGGCTTTGCAAGACTGCAGACATGGCAACCTTAAGCACTGCATTAGTGTGTCTGAGATACCCAAATAAGTTCCAGCCGAACTGGTACCTCTGCGTGGCACAGTCCTGTGCTGGGAAGAAATACTAACCTAACCTTCAAAACAGCACAGCCTGGCACAATGCTGCTCCTTGGGTTTGTCTACACTGCTTTTGTTTCCAGGGCTGGTTCCTTCTCAAGGATTTCTGCTTAATGGTTACTTAACTGCAGACATTTTCACAGGTACCCAGAAGAGGGTATTGGGATTTCTTTATTGCACAGGTCTGACATCATGGAATACTTCTTATTTTCATCCTCCTAATCAAGGATGCATGGAAATGGTAAGTATCACACAGTCCCACAGGTCACAAGATTTTCTTAACAATGATGGAATTTAAATAAAGAAATACTTAAAAATGGAGTCTTATTTGCTTTTGAGAAATAATGGATTGTGTTTTCAAACATTTTTCTTTGACCAAAAAGTCTAAAATGGATTTAAGCAATTTTCTCATAACGATATGACTCAAAGTTGAGGCTCTGAAAATACCAGATGACAGGTGACTTGTGATGCTGCTGTGAGAGCTTGCAAAGCGTGGCCAGGAAGTTTTGATATGAAGGTCTGTCAACATTGACTGGCCTGGCCCATATTACCAGCAATATTTCCTGAAAGCTCTCAACTGAAACTTGTGTTCCACATGAGAAACTCTGATGCTTCCTGTGTTCCTGAAGCGAGTGTGCTGTCTAGTTTGTTTAATTAAAAGGCACCATTATGGATGTAACGTGGCAGTGACCCAACAGTTGCTATTTCACTCAACCCTGCGGGACTGCCCTGGTTTCAAGGGGCTAACTTGGGCTCCTGGAAAAATGTTCAAGATCCTTTGACAAGTTAGTTTCCCTGTCAAAGGAATGAGTTTTTAAAACAATAAGTATCAAAGTCTGGAAAATGTGCCCAGTGAGATCAGTTTAAACCAGATACAGTGTCTCAATAAACAGATTTTTGGCGTCATTCTAACATTGCTACACAGCACTGTGTCCATTGATCTCATCCCATCCATTAAAAAGACTGTCTTAGCTAACCTAGCCTAGTGATAAAATTAATAGTTCTTTAATAATTCCTGTGACTTACTTCTTAGATGGAGTCATGCTGACTGCCAGTGAAATAATTCTTCTCAAGCCTTCTAATAATTCCTGAAGTCATGAATTCACACTAAACAGCAATGCAGAATAGCTAAGATTGGACATTATATCACTAGAAACATGTGAATCAACTGTCCTCAATGTCTCCCAGACTGGAACTTCTCCACATTGCTGTAGAAGATCTGGAGACCAGTTTAGAGTTTTCCAGTGTCTGAGAAGCAGGAGGAGGGGTTAAGCATGCTTAAAATAGAAGATAAACTTTCAAAGTGATTATCTCTTGTAGTGCCGTTTTTAACAATACATAAAGGAAATTGAATGCATATGCTGAAAAACGTTAAGTGCTACATTTAATTAAGGAAATTAGTCTATTACGAGAGAGTCAGAAGAACGAAGAATGATCCAAAGGGTCCCTTCCCCATGTATTGCTAAAGCATCTAGCCTCACTGTCCTTAGTGATCATATATGCACCAGTAATTATTATACATGAGGTCTTGCGGCAACTTCACTTGAGATTAGATCACATCTCCAGCATCAGTCCTGCTGGCAACAATGAGTTCTCAACCTCATGTTTTGTCTTCATAGTTGATGAGTTACTAGAAAATCCAGGTTAAGTGTTAGATCAAACAGCAGGTCTCAAGCTGGTCATGAATAAGTCCTACAGAGGGAGAATGTGACTCCATATTTTCCCTGGATTTGTAACATCTGGCAGGCTAGTGAGTACAGGGTGAGAACAGCTGTTTGAGAACAGACAAGAAACACACGGATATGGAACAGTATGTATGCAGTTTGTGCACAGTCCAGCTCTACATCAGATAAAATGAGATTTATAACAACATTTCAGATAAAAACCTCTGGCTTTTGTCAGAGCTCTCTGAGGAGCATTAGCACTGGATTCTGAAACAGTGATGCAGAGCATCACAGTGTGCCCAGCACATGGTTGGCAGCACACTATGCCAAGTGGTATTGATAGGAGGATTACAGCCCTCATGGCCTTGGCAGCCAGTGAACTGAATATATTTATTAATGAAATTGTTTATATATGCTGGAAATAACAAATCCCAAATCTATCAAACACTATACTAGGGCTGGAATTAATTATGAACCAGCTTGTAGCAAATTGTCTTCTCCTAAGTTCTGAGCCATAAATATCAAACTCATATGGTTAATTAATGGCAGAATGATAAGCATTATGACCACACCATCTTGAAGAACAATATAGGATACATATAAAGAAAACAGTTCCAAAGGGACATTCAGGTCAAGTCCAATCACTCCTTTTGGCAGCCAACCACAGGATAAAATTTCCTTTCATAAAGGGATGAAGCTCCACCTGAAAACTGGTGAATGCTACAGCTCAGCTCCTCCTGTGAGAAGCAGTTCCAAAAACTTTCTGCTTCTGTTACTGAACTCTTCATATACTGACCTACACAAGGCTCATGTCCAGTTTATACACATTTACTCTTAGGTCAACATTTCCCTTTAAGTTAAAAAAGTTCTCCCAGGTGCTTAACCTTTTCCAGTGTGGACTATGTGGGTTCATTGTCTCTCCTGCTGTTCATTTTACTAGAGCTCAGCTCTTTTAACTCTTGAGATACACAGCCTCTCTCTAAACTTGTTCTGGTTCATGATTATCTTTCAATCCCAACTAAGATCCTAACAGGACTTTGTGAAATGTTGATTTTTTTTTTTAATTGGACATACGCCAGCTGACATAATTTAAGATAACTTGTGCAGTGCTTCTGGCATCAGTTTTATAAAAGGAGATACAAAAATGGGAGAGCAACAGCTGCTGAATCAACGTCAGTTCCTTCTGCTTTGCCTCACTATCTTTTCTCTTGGTAGTTCCCTGCACAAATACTGACAAAGACCAGTAGTGTTTATGGGATTTGCTCTGACAAGCACAACTCGGGTGATGTTCTGAATAAGAGTAAGTTCAAGAGCATTTAGGGAAAATATGAGGCAGGATTTTGAAATCCAGGTAGTCTTACACGTAATGCACCAGGCATAAACACATTGTCTCACTATGCCTCCATGTGCTGCTAACAAAGAGAAAAGAATTGTTAATCTAAAAGAATATCTTGCCTGTAGTTCGGGAGAGGGTAGATCACTAATTATACATCAGATGAAATCCCTATTAGATTAGTGCTTTCCAATCACTACCAATCTGTGGACCCCATAATTTTTTTCAAAACAAGCACTATAGCCAAGTAAGGTCTTCAAACAATAAAACTGTTTTAGCAAGTACCTTTACCAACTACTAAGTAACTTAATATCCATGATCCACAGATTGGGAAATGCTGGAGACAAGCATACACTGATTATTAAAGAGAGGTCCATGTAAGAGTCCACGTGCATTTTGTATTTTCAAAACTGTGCAGCCAGTGTTAAACTGAAAAATGTACAACAGAAAGTGGAAAGTTCCACTCTGAGAGCATCTAAAGCTGAACAAGTTCATTTTCATATGTTTCCACAACATAAACAAAATAATAACACACGTAGAACAGTAACTGCCAGAGTCCCTCTCTTGAGGTTTACAAAGTTTCCAGCTACAAGGTCTATTCCTATCTCATTAAGGGAGTTCAAGTATTCACAACAACTCAATTAAACAACAATCAAGGCATATTTCTTACATGTTTTGCAATTGAATTTAGCCAGTATTTGAACAAAAAAAGAATACTATGTAACAGATTTGTGGTACACACACAGTCTACACTGACATGCAAGGGCATGATCCAGGAAAGATCTGCATGTGAGCTAACTTTGTAAGAGACAATGAAGAGACTTCCACTATGCCTCCAGACTAGAATCAAAATTACAGTTTAATTGGAACCTGCCATGTCTAGGTCACCTGTACGTCTGGGAAAAGCCAACAGAAGTGCAACATCTCCGTGAAGGAGGACATGGGAAATGCCAACAGTCTAAGGACTCAGGACTTGTACCTGGAATACAGAAAAATCCCTCTTCTCGAGCCTCTGAGCTGAATACAGCAGCACAGAGGAATGATGCTGGCTGTCCGGGCTAGCTGCCCCCTAAGGGAGAAGGAGCCAGAAACAAAGACCTAGTAGGTAGGGCTGGGGCCTTATTAATCAGAGCCTGTCCCACAGCTCCTGAGGTTTAAACCTGACAGCAAACAGATCTAAACAAGAACATCACACAAGTTCTGGTGATAAGTCCAAGCTTAAGCTGTGAAGTCAACCAGCCAGTCAGTATCAGGCCCAGTGAGGGTAAGTGGGTGCAGACACAGCCCTGTGACCACAGCACAGGTCCACAGGCATGAGGGAGGTCCCAGGTCATGCCACAGAATCAGCTGATGGATCAGTGTCTGGCTCAGCAGGGCTGTGGCAAAGCTGGCAGTGAGGCTGGTCAGTGCCATTAATGTCCCCCAGTGCCCACAGGGCCCTGACACTGGGCTGGGTACCTGAAGGGTCACCGGGAAAATGGCTGTTGTCAGGCACGAGTGTACTGGCTCCAGAATAAATGTGGGGCTTAAAGAGAACTTTGATAGCATATTTCACTTTTTTTTTCATGAATCAACAAATTTTATGAAAACTGCTTCAACAGAAAAAAAAATCCCAATCTGCTGTAATTCCTGTTGCCACTCTATAAATACAGCCTAAATTAAATCAAAGTACTTGCAGCTTTAAAATAGAACTCTGTATACATCTAAATGCTTTGCTAAGCCAGGGCCTAAATACAGTGTTATGTTTGTTTTTGTGTTTGTCTCTTGTTTAGAGAAGGTGAGGAACAAGCCAATTCTTCTGCCAGATTTTTCCCTTTGACATGTGTTTGGCGTGGTCCATGGCCAGGATAAATTGATGTCGTTCCAACGAGGCCAATTTACACCAGTTGAAGATTCAGATCCACAGCTGTATTTGTGTAAACCTCAATGCTTCATGAACACAGTTTTTCCATTATAAATATCTGTGTGTATGATTCATAGCATACAGTAAGTAAGGCTACAGCACATTAAATTATTCCAGACAATGGGCCCAACTGTCAACCCACTAGAAAATTAGTAAGATGTGTGACGTGAAAAATAGCTTTGTATTTATAGCAGAGCACCATTTCCAACATACTCATACTGAATGTTCCTACTAAATGCCAGAGTAAGAGATCTGTGTATTTTTTTCCTGACAGATATCAAGCCACAGCCATGCACAAAGTAAGGCATGTGATTCCTACAATGTTGAATAGAGAAGAATTTTATTGTTGAAGGTGGGAGAAAATTACAGATCCTGAACACATAAATATGACTAATGACATCTGGGCATATTTTATATGTCTGCATTGTTTGCTTGCCTTTTGAAATATTGCACCTTTCCACCACACTTAGTAACATCAAACACTCAGGCATTCCTGGAAAGGATTTTCTGTTCCTTAAAATGGGAATGCCCTTTCCTGTGCACAGATCATCTACAGAGAACTGCTTGCTGTATACGTGCAAATTAATTCATTGGCATTGGAAATGCAATACTAAATGCAATACTAAAAGAGGAGGGAATGCAATACTAAAAGACGTAAACAGATAACAGCCACGTGAATGGACAACACAGTGTAAATTATGAAAATATCAGAGTGGATCCCCAAATGAGGGATCTTCCTCTCAGTTTTCAGAAGAAATTTTCACTCAGTTGAAAGTGCTGTAGTGATTAAAGTCACTAAAATAACTAAAAGTTTGGTGACTTTATTATAGACCCTGGTTCCATTCCTGGCTGAATGTGTGACATTCCTGTGACTCCAAACAGCAGCCACTAAGAACCAAACAGCCAGACAGATGTTTAGCGTTTTGTACCAGAATCATGGCATTTCCCCTACCAAACCTGCTCATGCCTGAGCCCAGAGATACGGCTGTGGTGCAATCATGGCTTTAAGCTCCTGACATGTCACGGTGCTTCACGGCTGGAGCTGGGATCTCTGCACAGATGGAAAGCCAAGGATATCAGACATCAGCTTTCAGCTAGACTTTGGGGTGCCCAGTCCTCCCTACTGCTGTGCCCTGGCTGTTTCCCCATCCCATGAATCAACCGGTTCAATGTTTCCACTTGGCGCTGGCAAACATGGGGAGCGGGGTGGGCCAACAGTGTCCACACCTGGTGGCACAGGTGGCTCCACAGGTGGCACTGGCTCTGCCACCCCCTTGGCAATGCCCCTGGCTTTCATGAGGTGGCCTGCCAGGGGATCCTGAACTGCCACCAGCCACTTCCCACCGGCTCTGGCACCAGGGGAGGCTCCAGTGGGGAACCTCCACATGCCAGAGCCTGACTGTGGTGCCAGAACACCCATCAGCCAGAGAACACCTGGGTACAAGGTGCTAGGGAAAGAAAATGATGGTTGTTGAGGACTCTAGACACACTGTGGGGTCACAGCTGAGGGATGAGTGGCCCATGTCAGGGCAGGAACTCTAAAGAACAACAGCAGAAAAAACTTTAGAATCAGAGAATAGCTGTAACAGAAGCAGAAGAAAATATTATCCATGATATCCCCTGCTGCCCAGCACTTCACAGAAAAAGAAATTTGATGGACTGGGTATAAACCAAGACAAAAATGAGGGAAATTTAAGCTGGGGAAAAGTAGGTGTTTATGGCAGTATGTTCTGTTTTTTCCTCTCAACAACCAAATTGAGATCAGAAGCTTGTGTTCATAAACTTTCATCAAGCAAAATTCCTCAACTCAAGACTATTTCATTTGTGACACCTCTTCAGCACCTGTGCAGGACATGAGGCATCCGGGATTTGGTGCCAAATAATATGGAGGGGCCTTGCAAGACATGAAGGCTCAAGAAAATATTTCTGAATTAGTTTCTATAATGTACACAATTTGTAGGAAGTCAGAGTGACCTGGTTTAAAATGACAGTTGATACTTCTGGAAAATATCCACAGATCATGTTCCTGGTTTTTCCTCTTAAACCGTCACCATCTCCTGAGAAGGCAACCTCTCAGCTGCACACCCAGCTTTATCTGTTCCCTATAAATAGACATGAAGGATAATTTAAGACACACTTTTAAGACCCCAAGCTCTGCCAAGTGTGGACCATTGAAAGCATTTCAGCCAGGTCAGGAAGACATTAATTTAGAAATAATCACAAGGCTACATCTGAAAGATGCTTCACAATAAGTCTGTGAACCTCGTACAATTTAATTACATTATTTCCTGACAGCTATTCCCTTATCACCCAACCTTTTTGAGGATCAAAGCAATAAATTTTAAAAAGCAGCTTTCTTCTTCTTTTCTAGATCTGGGCTTCATTGCCCTTTAGAGCATTTGGGTCTTCTTGTCTTCATTAGCTAAAGCAGAATTTTGTGGTTAAAACGTGCTATAATCATCCTTAAAAGTGAGGTTTAAGACTGTATTCAGATGCCAAAGCACTTTTTTGTGCCATACTGATCAGGGGAGCATGCCTGTACCTCCCAGTGGTGCCAAGTTGGAGATGCTGAAACAGTCTTAAAATGCTCCCTATCAAAATTGGCAAGCGAAAGAAAGAGGAAATTTCTGCAAATGCAAAAATATTCCATCAGAACATACTGCCTTCAATTATTTTTGGACCCATTCTAATGTTCATGGAGGAAGCAGGAGGAATAGTAACTGCGTATCCAGTGTCGGCAGCAGGAAACTGCAAATAGCAGAGCACACCATGTTCCAGTCCCAGCAGCGGCTGCAGAGCTGCTTCCTCACAGTCAGGAGTGCACGGGCTGTGAGGCGGCTGCTGCCAGAGCCTGGACACACAGAGCAGGATCCACGCCATCCCTCGGCTAACGTGGTGCCCTCTTACACTGAAAGGTCACGAGAGTGCTGGATGCTCCAGCGTGAATGGGATGGAAGGCGGCCCCAGATGTTGTAACTGTGCTATAGGGCACACTCAGCATGAAGGAAATGCGCAAGTCTTCCTCACCCCGAGCTGCAGCAGCCGAGCGAGGCATTGTCACTGTTTTTATATTTCCATCGAAAAGATCAGGTTCAATTCCAAGTGCTGTGGAGGCAACATTTAGCTGCCAATAAAAGAAAAAAATCCACCGGATTTGGCAGCACAGGGCAGAATGAATTAATAAAGAAAGAAGGAAAGCACTGAGATATTTATTCTAAACATCAGATCAGGACTCCCACTGCAGGAGAGGCTTCCTGTGCAACAGGAGGCAAGGCAGTTAACTCCTGTGGTTTCTAATTCCCAATTTTTAGCTTTGAACTTTGCATCCTTTGTACTTCATTTTGCTGCTACCAAGCCAATCCAGCTCAACAGACATCAGTGTCTGGCAGATGATTGCCCTTCCTGATGGACAGCTGTCCACATCTGAAAAATTAGTACAAATGCCTTGAGAAGATTTTTATGTGCTTTGCTTCCGGAGTCTGAACTCGGGTCATGAAGTGTTAAGGGAGGAAGTTCGTACCCTCAGAGCTGTCGAACCAGCAACAGACTTCTTGCAGGAGAAATAGAAATGTCAATGGTAGGCTCCAAGAGGGTCCTGCCCCCTTGACACTGGGAAAGAAATGATGGTTACAGCAATGGGAGGTGACATTCACCACCAGAATAACAGCCACATGGAAGAGAATTTCTGATACATATTTACCACGATCCCTGTATTGCTCTGCTCAGCAGGCAAGGCAATCCCACACTTCCTCAAACCAGATGGCAAAACGGGGTTTGTAGCTGCTCTCAGTTGTAGGAGCAGCACAAAGCAGTTGGTGTGTACTTGTGAATTTGTCCTGTGGTTTGTCTCCAAGCTTTCTACTGATGGATGGAAAGGCAGAAAAGCAAAAGTTCACAAGTGGCGCTAGCGAGCCCGGACACCAATGTCACGGACGGCCTTATGTAGATGCAAACCGACCTCTTTACTATATTTACAAAGGTGCTTATATACCTTAGCACGCTGGACTAACATAAGGCCATTGGTTCACTGACCAGCCACCCCCCGGAGGGATTGGTTGGCCCTAGCAACTCTTACCTCATGTTTTCTTCTTTGGTCTCATAACAAGACCATAGTTTACAATACTTTTAAATTGTTTTCCTGCAGCGTCCTTGAGAAAGCCTTGCTTTCACACAGACACTTGTCAGGAAACTGAAATCTCTTTGCACCCAGGCCTGTAACATCCACACACAAAGCTATTGGCACACAAGGGAAAACCCTCTGTGGTCTTGACTGATAAATAGGAAAGTAGCAGTATACAAGCTTGACACGGTGAAAAAGCTGCAAGCTCCTTTGGAACATCACTGATAATGAAGACTTTTTTCTTTTACGGTCCAATTAGCACGAATGAGCTCTGTTTGTGCTTTGAGGAAAGTTAAAAACTTCTATAATGATCTCCTGATCTTGCAAAAATCTTGGGGTTTTTTTCTCCTACAGGTACCAAGAACAGGATCTTATTAAGTGTGACCAGCAGTGGTCAAAGTAATGAACACTTCCCACAGAGCTCACCACGACTACTTCCCACTCCAGCATCTCTTCATTTTAGATTGGGGGCAACAAATTGTGGATGGCACTAGCAACCTGTCAGAAGCCAACTTCTGATTAAAGCGAGCAGATGTCAGCTCGCTGCATCTTAATTCAGAGCTACAAAGGCTGCAAGTCCCAGCACACAGGTTCCTGACCTGAGAGATGTAGGCTGGGCAGGATTCATCTCCCTCTTAAAGGGTTTTGCAAGTAATTTATTGTTACAGATGCTAAAGAGGAATTACCCCCACGGTTCCCCAACGATTCTTTTGTGTCCATGAGTAGGTGAGGGAAATGGCAGATTTGACACAGTTTAGCTGCCACTCTCAGAGCCTTCCAAAATGGAAGGTGCTGATCCCACTATGAAATCTCTTTAGCACATGACATCTATGCTCACAGCATCACAAGGAACTGTCAACACATGCTCTGTGCACAACCACCCTTTGTTGTAATATTTTTTCTGGTTCTAGGCAAAGTTTGTTCTTTTATTTACTGTTTGTTGTTTTGTTTTGTTTTTAAAAAAAAGGGAAAAAAAAGAAATTTCGGAGAGCAGGTAAACCCAGTAATTTAGGAAATTCAAGAGCCTGTTATGCTACCACTGAGCTTCCAAAAAAGATGCATTCAGAACATCATATTGTTTATTCAGCTGCATCAGAACACCTCATAGTGGCTTACCTGTGACAGCAAGCAGTGATGTGCTTCAAGACAAAACAGAAGCAGTGTTCAGTAGCAAAAATTCAATTATTTTAAATGCTACAGAAAAGAAACATGATAAAGAACACATTTGAATAAACACTAAAATTAATTAGAACCTGCTACAATAGAGTCATTGCTACATGCTTTCAATCTCACATGTTTATTAGAGCCTCCTTTGTTCTAGAATGTGTGAAGTAATTAAATAAAAGTGATTAAGGCTGGCATAGGTTCATTTGGGGAAATACATGGATTCTTAAGAGTGGATGTACAGTTTCCCCATTTGATATGAACTTCCTATGTTGATCCTTCATCCATCCTTGATTGATGCTATCAGAAAAGTCTTGCACAAAACAGCTTAAGTGAAGCAAAATATTCCCAGTATATGGCAAAGCAACCTAAATCCTGTGTGGACATACATCCGTATTCAGTAGGAATGTTTCCATATCCTTACATCTCCAAGGGCCATTTTCAACTGAAAATCTGTATTTCTCTGCTGGAAACAACCAATATCCCAGTCAAATTCAGGACCTCACCGTGCTACATGTCGTACAGCTGTGCACTTAACTATTTATTGTTTATGCACTCAGCTCAGTCTCAATTCAAGCATCCTTTCCACATCACCTATAAAATCTTTCCAACATTTTCCTGTCTGATACTGTGAGATGCTGTCTGCCAATTTAACAATTTAGGGACCTATCTGCAGCTGTTATCTGTGTTCTGACCAGTATTAGACATGCTGTGTCAGGGCAAACACTTTGTGTTGAACATGGGCCCTGTCTTCTCTGTTGTTTTAGTTTCAGAGTGGGCTTAAGTACAAAGGATGGGACAGGATGACGATCTTCTATTCACATGGCATCTTATTTAGGCTGATAGCTGACTTTTCTTCCCAACACTGGCATCTCAAGTCTGATTTTATGAACAGTTATCTAGTGAGAATCTCTATAGCAAAAAAAAGCACCATATGCTAAGGGAAATTTCAGATTATGGAATAAAGCATTTTTCACTGGCAGTATGACCAAGTGGATGCCAAATTTGGAAACAAGGTTTCAGGAAAGAACAGACACTATGTACTCTGTTCAAGGGTCCATTGTAGGAGAAAAGACAAAGATGTTAAGGCAATTTAAAATACTTTCACTAAACATTGCTCTTAAGCAATATCTATTCCAGGTCCATAAATGTAGAGATCTGTATATTTATTCTATATATAAAAATAAGAACCAATTGTGTCAGGAATGCTTTCAAACTTTGTTGTTCCTATATTAGGACTATTGCAAGCCCTGGCAAATCAAGCTGCCCATAATATTGCAAATGTGAACTAACACAACTGGAATCCTGTGACGGGGTGCCCCAGCATGGACAGATGGAAATGGTCTCATTACCGTAAGTGGGTGGCCATGGCTGACCCTGCCATGAGTAGGACTGGAGCCAGAGCCAGTAGCTGGTACCAGGGAGTGCCACACTGCTCTGGCTCACCCAGTGCCTGCCAGTGGCAGCTCTCACATAGACTGAGTCCTTCACTGGATAGAAGCTGAGACTCCCTCTGCTTTGTAGGACCAGGTCTCTGTCTTTTTAGCAGACAACTCTGGGAGACCTTGAGCACCAAAATGCAATTAGATCAGGGACACAGCTAAAACTAGCCTGACACTGAATTGTTTCACCTTTTGAAGAGAGAAGCAGTTGCTTTGGGCTGAGAGGGATAGTTACCAAAACCAAATTGGTCCTCTGAGAACTCTTTTTCTGGGACTATGAGTAAGAGATTTCATTTATGCTCAGCAGTAAATTCTTGGTGGCTCTTTTTATAAGCTCCCTGCAAACACATGCCTGTTCACAAACACAGCCAGCCAGTTCAGTGCCTTTCCCAGTCAGTGTCTGTACCCCAAGGCCCTGTCCTTTCCCTGCACAGACATTTGAAATGGGCTAAGGATCACAGAAACATGTTTAAATGAGTCTCACTTAGACCATCAGTCAAATGTCTCTGCAGAAGACAGTAAGCTTATTGACTCCTTTTATTGCAGAAGTCTTAGAGAGCTTACTTCAGGTCTAACAACACCTCCCATGTTCAAAATCTCCAGGAAAGCTCCTTACTGTGATGCTCACTTACTGTGCTGTTGTGATATCCATGGAGTAAGTAAGATGGAAAATCCAGGGCATGCTGAGCTCTGCACACCAATGTGGTGTTCCCGTAACTTAAATGAAATCTAAATCCTATACAAAAATCCATGTCTAATCCATGATTATTATGCCTGTATGATTATTACTGTTAACTGTTAAATACCATTCATTCAGTAACAAATCCTTTCAAAGTCAAACAGCACATGGGGCATATGTACTTCGTATGTGCTCTCATTATTAATCTTGACTGTGGTTCTGTCCCCTCCTCAGTCCTAATTAACCACCTCACCAGAATGCATTAGTTCTGTATTCATTTCACATATGACAGGTCCCTCTGTCAGCTTCTCAGTACTCCTCATTGGCTTCCCATTCCCACTCCCTGGGACACATCCCTCTTACAGTAACTTCTAAGTCAATGATTCACATGAATCTTGGAGGCGATTGTATATATGGCACGTCACACAGACCAAAGAAACTGAGTGCTTCCAGCAGTGAAATAAGAGAGGGGAAATGGTCCTTCACTAAGTGGATTTTATCTCAGTCAGAGGAGCCTGTTCCAGGTGCTGTGCCTGGTGGCATTGTGCAAGTCCTTAAGGGTTAATATGATATGTTGCAAACAGGAAAACGCTCCCATTTGCTTTATGTATCCCTCCCAGGGTCTTTTGACACTGTTAAAAGAAGAAAACTTAGAGGTGATGGGGAATGTAAAAGGAAGCAAAGTTGGCTTTTAATCTTTCTTATGTTGCTTTTCCAGAAAGTCAGTTAAGACCCACTTCTAGGAAATGCTTCACTTGACTAAAGAAGCAGCTAAAATTACTCCACTTAATGGACTGTAATAAAATAAACTGCCTCCTATTAGCAAGAAGGATCATATCATCAGTTTTGTAATGCATTTTATTACAGAACATAGAGCATCAGAATTTTTAAGTGCAGTATGAGAAGTCATGTATGAAATAGTTAAAGAGGGTATCATGCTTTCATTAGGAATTGGAATAGGGCACTGGACGTGAGTCTAGTACAGCTGATGTATCTGTGATTTTCCTCCTTGAGAAACCAAATGCCACATTATTTATTTCACTACACGGGGTCTGAGTTTAATCACACCTGTTCAGTGGAAAAACACATCAGTTCCCTTGTTTAAGCAGACCTGACTGAGGAAGGGGCTTGAAGTGGGTGTGAGAACGGAGGAAGGCAGTGTGTGCTCCTCAGTGCTGTGGTCTCACTGCCCACACCTGCACACGAAGCAGGATGACGGAGAATTGCTGCAAATGTTGTTGCACCCTATTCTTCTCAGTCATTTTGCTTATGCCCCCCTTCAAACTCGTCTTTTATCTATGAACTCTGCACTGTAAATCACATTCCAACCACTCTTGCACTTACTGAAATCTTCCTGTCATTCCAGGCTGGTCACATCACCTGGGAAACGGGAGCTACAGCTGCTGTGGGGTAGGAGCTGCAAGCCATCCATGCTTTCCACTCCTCTCCCCGCAGACACCAGCAGAGCAGCAGTACCACAGCAGCCCCCAGCAGCCAGCACAGCTTCCCATCGCCTGCTCCACAGGGAAAATCACAGGCAGACCTGTGTTTTTCAAAGAGAAGCTTTGGTGTACATGAGGCTGATGGTTTTGACTGCAAGCCTGCTACTTCACTGCTCCTTGAAGACTGGATGTGGCCTGTGGTTTGCCACTAGACTTTCTGCAAAGCTGGCCTGATCCAAATAAAATGTTTATCCCACCGCAAACTTCCAATGAAATTCACTCGTGGCATTTTCTAACTCCACCTTCTGGAGTTTGCCTTTGTGTAGTGGACTGTGTGGGAAGCCAGGAAGCAGAAGGGGAGGTGAGGACAGAGAGAACATGCCAAGCCCCCTCTGCCTCCTGTTGGGGCTGACCCCTGTGGTGTTAGAGCAGCTCTTTGCGCTGCCGTGATGGGCTCGCAGTGGAGACCCTCAGCTCAGTCCAGCTGGTGACTGGATTGTTTACACTTAATGTGGACAACTCTGATTACATCATGATAGATGTTTTTCATTCACATACATGTCAGGGTAGTAAAACTGATGTGGAACCAACACAGAATGATGTGGAAATTCCTGCAAAAGTCAAACTGGGTGCCAGTGACAAATGATTTCCAGAAAAGCTGGAAAGTACAGAGTGTAAGGATAATTTTTTGTCTTTTTTTGGTATTTATTCAAGTGCAAAACATGTGGACTCTTGCCCGAAGTCTTCTCCCTGTCCAGATTTCAACCGACCAATTATCATTTCTCAGATAGTTCTAATAGTTGGATCTATGCTGATTGTGGGGTTTTTGTTTCAAACAATATTCAATTTAGACTGGGATACATATTTTAACGTTACTGATGACTAAAAATATTTTCCCTATTACCCAGTAAAACACAGTGAAGCCCCAGTTCTAGTTTCAAAATTATGCTTATGTACATACGTGTTTCTCCATTAGTTGGTGAGGAATAAATTTGTTGAACAGTGAGGGTCAGGGCTCCGCCAGCAGCTGAAATGTGTTATTTATCAGCAGATCATTACAGTCAGCACTGCACAGCATGTGAACTTCCTCACACCCCTCTGCCAAAGCTCCCCACATGGCTGACCTGCCTGCTGACTTGAGCTTCAAGGAGCTTCCAGTCTCCATCTGGAGATTCAATCTCACTGCACTGCTTATGCCTATGTGATAGCCCCACTTTTCCTTTCCCTTGGCACCAGTACAGGAAAATAAAGCCCTAAAAGCCTGACTTGGGGACAAAGTTTCTCCACAGAGAGCTCTGTTGTCTCCCACTGATTTGAGTGGGAGAAGCCCAGGCTGTGACTGCCACCCCCTCTGTTTATTTTGGCAATGCATTGTTCAGCACACACAACTATACAGACTTCTGTAAGTTGTAATGCCTGTAATTTGAATATTTTGTACATCCAGGCAGTGACTACCATTTCTAAATATTCCAATAGAGGGGATCTATAGGAGGAAAAAAAGTAAATTGATTTGCTTTGAATAGCTGGGGTATTTTAATACCAAAGGGTTCAAAAATTAATCTTCCTTAAAAATACTGTGTGTTTTAGTTCTTGTGTCCCTTTTTTTTTTTCTATCCCAGTTTCAAGAACTTTTCAGGCAATGAGGACACCTGAAATTTTTGAAATCAGAGTTGTCCAGAAAATGGAAGTCCTTGTCCATTTTCTCCTTATTGGAACAGGTTTCCTGAAATATCATCCAATGACTATACAGAGATATTTTAAAAGACCCTAAAACCTTGTTTATATTCAGAATTTTATGTTGGAGTTTGAGCTTTCACAGGGTATTAGAGTTGTCATTTGATTAGAACTAAATGACATATCCAGGTTATATGGAAAGAGCTGTGCCTCTCCCCGGGCTCTGCTACCATACCTAAGTGTAGAGGGTAAAGTGCAACTGAGCAAATGGAGGTATCTGGATACTCTAAAATTCAATACACAGACACATTGATGGCTATTTCTATAGTGGAGACAGCACTCAGACTGGATTTAGCTCTGAACATTTTATGAAACAAGTACTTTCCAGTCTGAGGTGATCAGACTACTTCAAAGAGACCTGCAAAAGGCAGCTACAGACAAAAAGCACATCAATGTTTTACATCAGTCTACACGAGCAAATGTGATGTTAAAGGGTCTGCAATTTTTCCTGGAAGAATTTTAGGGACTCACAAACCGAGAAGATTAAAAACATAGATTTGGGAATATAGAACATGCAAATATTTTATATTCTTTGGGAAAATGTAGAAGTTGAGGAAAGGCAAGCAGAGCCAATGCAGAGAGAAGCCGACTGTGTGTTTAGTTAATGTGAGGCAGATGAAGAGGAGATGTTGGAAGATCAGAATGCTGGTTTTGTCAAGCAGGAATTGTCCAAGACAGCCAGTGTTACAAAAGCAGGAATCACATTCTTACTGCTTCTTCCTCCACCTCAAAAGTTTAACTTATTTGTTGACTTGCCTAGACCTTACACATAAGAACCTCAGGATACCATGTGCAAAGAGATTTGCTGTCACAATGCCTAGACTTCCATCACACCATCGTGTCATGCCTGTGAGGAGATAGAAAGGAAACTTACTGGAGACTTCCTTCAACACTACAGAACAGTGCTTGGCAACCAGGACTTCTCTGACACTGGCTTGATCTGAGAGCCTTTCAGCTTACAGCATTAGTAATTAAAATAACTTCCTAAATACTAATAATTTACTAAAAATACTAGCCAACAATAAAAATAACATTAAAAAATATATTAATAAGAAGTGGTCATCTGAATAATCCCAAAGAAACTCAAAATCCAAACTGAAGCACTGACTGGAATACAGCCACTGCTGGAAAGGACAGAAGTGAGCCATCTCCTTAGAGCATATGACACACAAGGAACAGGGAGAAGATATTGTAGCATTTGAAATTAAAACTCTGTTCTTCTGCTTTCTTGAGTGATGCTGCAGTGAATCTTATTTTAGAGGGACTCATCTGAATTCAAGGTTTTCCCAACAGAAGGACTGATTATACAATGACGGAACTTTTTCATTCCAAGCATGTCTTAGATATATTTGATAGATGCATTGAAAACCAATGTCATGTGTCTTGCTCTGAACTACTGAAGATTAAGTTTGTTGCAGCAATGTGCTGCTCCCTGATGTTTTAAAGTAATACTAACTAGTAGCTGATTAAAAAAAAAAGATCCTCAGTGAGATCCCCCTGCAGACGAGGTCTGCTTTTCTTCTGCAATTCCTCCTGGGTCCGTCCAGACAGACACATTAGTGAAACAACTGGATAATACATTAAGTAGAGAAGATTCACAGATTGGTGCTTTTGATGGATATACAGACTAGATAAACATGAGTCTGAGAGCTCAGTACCTTCCACTGAGAATACCCTATGTCTGTGGCCTAGAATTTTAAGTGTGCAACAGAGACTTCTCACAAAATCACCTAACAAGATGCCAAGCACTTCTGCATTAAGAAAGACAAGACTTTAGTGCAACACAATTTTCTAAAGTAAATTCCCAGAAACCCATACTTCCACATGCTTCCAGAGGCAAACAGCAGAAAACTACAAGTAGTAAGGAGCACACTTTACTGTGTATTAGTGAAATTGGTACGTGGTGTTATGAGACTTGGTTTGAGAACTCTGGCTGGTTTTTAGCCAGTCTTTTCAACAAATATGGCAAGCTGCTATGCTTTGCTTGCAGGGGACTTCCCTATCTACTACAGGTTCCTGAATTAGTATCTTCTGAAGAGGCAGGGAATGAAGATGTAACTCAGCAGTGGTACTGCGTGCCTGTGAAACTACAGTTTCCTAAATACATGTTATTTACCTCTGCTTCTGCTGCCCTAAATACTTCTGTACACTGTATTGCATTTCAAGACATACTATGTGTTCTTCAGACTGATATGCTAAACAACAAATGTCGAAGAAATATGACGCTGCAATGAAATCTCTCTGGAACACTTTAATGTTAAATATTTCTCAAATAAGGTCTTGTGCTAGTGAGCAGGAATCTTGGGCACTGACTCAGTGTCAGGTATGAACTCAAATGTCATCCTTATGTTCTTTTAAATGTGAAACAGCCACACTGGGTGTGGGTTTTCCATGCTGCTCTTACTCCAGAATACTTTCTCTTGGTCTGTTCATATGTTTAACCTAAACAGAGTCCCAGACCTCTTTTGTGGATACTGAGTGGCCACGTCCTTGGTGCGAAGCCATTACTAAAGATTTTACCCATTGCAAATCTTGGTGTGATTTCCTAGGAATGGGAAACTTAAAATGTTCTTTGATATAACAATTAGGATGATTTAAACTACAAATTTCCCATAGACTCCAAGAAGTGCAAACAATAATCATAGTGAATCAAATCTTAAAATCATTCTTCTTTAGGTGCTGTGACAAGTAAATAAATATATTCATAAGCTTAGTAAAAGAAACTTGAAAAAAACCCCTGATTCTCATGCTAATGTCTACCAAATATACTCATTGTGACACAAAAAAGCAGATTAACTTTCACCAAAAGTGACACAGCTGAGTTACTCTTGGACATTATTATGCTTGCTGCATCCAACAATTAACTTGGTGAATTTGGTTTACACAAGTCACATGAAGTACCTCTGCTGGCAACATGAGATTTACACCTCCGATGAACACCTCATGTTGCCACTCACAAAAAAAACCAATCACCCTTGCAATAGTGTCTTGTTTAAAGTATGAAAGGAACAGATTATCCCCTACCTTCTCAGCATCCTGCTCAAAAAGCCGGAGTTGAAAGCACTGGTCCAATTTCAGCTTGCGGACGTGCCACATCTGATGCAAGTGTTGCCGGGTAGAATGCAGCTTGTCTAAAAGGCTGGTGATCTTTGGCACAAGACTTTGAAAATCTGCACTTCCAGGAATGCAGTTCCTACCAGAAAAACCATCACTGGATCTTATGCATTGTAATAACCTCTGACCCTCACGATCCAGTTCTTCCACAGGAGCTTTTATCACTTTTTTCTTAAGCTGTGTATGCTCATCAATCAGCCTTCTTGAGCCCTCAACATCAACTGGAAACTCCTTCCTAGCCAACATTTCCTGGAGATCCTCCAGCCTTGATAATAAATGGATGGCACTGTTGAAAAACTCTTCCAAAGAGACGCGCAACTCTATCCATTCGTCGTGGTTGTAATCCAAGGACCCTTCAAATTCATCCGTCAGTTGAGAAGGATCTACAAGTTTTGCCAGGCCTTCAACAGACACCATACTTGTCTAAGGAAGGAAAAAGGACAGCATTTAAATCAGGGACCATCCAATCAGAACGAACAGTGCAACCCATAAATAGCATGAAGAGAGTATTTTCTGCATCAATACATAATTGCAAAAGATGTCGAGGACTGTGTTTAGTTTTGATGCATGAATTGGACAGAAATCTTTGCTATTAATGGCATTTATTTATTAAAAGACATGATCTTTGCAGGAATAATGCCTATCCTTTTCAGCTGGCCTATCAAAAACACAATGAGAATGCTTCTGCCACCGATTACATCACCCTAATTGGACACTGAAGACTTCTTACTGCAGCTGTTGGATATCTGGATGTGGTTGTTCACTAAACGGGTACATGGTATTTACAGGGACTCTGCTACTTTTGTTACCCCCCAGCTAGGGGCAACACAGAAGCAGAAGTTTCAGGCACATGAACTGAAGCAGGTTTTGCAACCTGCCAAAACACAGAATATGCTGGCTTTTTTCTTTCACATTATTCCAGTTGGCTTTTTGCCACCATTTCATATTAGCAATTCCTAAAGTAATTAAGCTAAAATCAATGTAAAAGTGAAATGTCATTGGAGTATTAACAACTAGAATTTATTGCCAATAGAAGTACTGCTCACAAATCACACACAATCAATGAGAGATGGTTTTAATTCATTCAGACTCAGCAACTGGTGATAGAGAAAAAGCACTGGGTGTCTGGAAAGCAGATTACAGTTTCAGGATGCAGCAACTGATAGCTGTTCCTTTTTGTTTTAGACAAATTATTTCTTACTGAAATATAAAGACATGGTTTCATATGTAGCTAGAGATTTTCAGTCTGTCACGTTAACACCCAAGCTGGCAGTCCTTAAAGGCTTGTGATGTTCCTCAGTTACTGCACATCTATCCCCTAAAGATCAGGCCTCTAAAGAATGTCAGAGTTTGTGTTCTTCAGAAGTGGAGGCATCAAATAATCACAGCAGTCTTGTAAAAGTCATCTACAAAGAAAAACACCTAAAGTCCTGATAATTATCCTGAATTATGTCCAAAATACTAGGCTAATCTCTGGTTAAAGGTTAATAATTGGCCTTTTCTTCCAATTTGTATCCATCTAAAAATATCAGCCATTCTGCAATGTATTAAAATTGAGATCGTATTGAATTTATGCTCAGGACAAAGATTATTTTAAAACTTTCTTGCAATATTCCTTGCTTCAGGAAAGGGGAGAACAGCAGGAAGAGCCAATATACAATGGGAAGGTAAGTATGTAGCTTCAGAGGGGTTTCAGATTTTTAAACCTCTTGACCTGGACATTCAGACCTTGAAGATAATTCAATCTAGAATTTAACTGCCTGTCAGGGAAATACTTTTCTTCACGGCTAACACTTGGGCATCCCTCTGCAGTCTGTCAAGCTATTGGAAGCATTGCTGTAATCATGGACAGAATTAGACGTTATGAGATAGTAGACAGGCTTTTCATTTCTCAGATTCTGCAGAAATTTTCTTTATTCAGGTTTGATTTTTTAAGGAGTTCTTGAAACTCTAATGAAAATTATCTTAGGCAGCTAGGTGGTTACTGTCTCCCAATACATCTTTTTGAAATCAATTTTAGAAGTGCTGTCCACTATTTAGACCCTTTCAGCAGGAGAAAGAAAATAATCTTGAAGGTACTTGTGAATTAATGCTAAATAAGCTACCTGATCCATTCCTCAAAGTGACAGGAAACTTTGGAGTTCACATACATCAACCCAACACTTTTCCTTCTCTTTTTGGGCGTGCTGGACATGCTTCATTCTGGACCGTGACACAGAAATAGAGTGCCAGAGTCTCACCACACAAAATCCAGTTTATCAGCCTCCACTAAGGGTCCTACAGTGCTCTGGCACACAAATAATTATTCAATTAAGCTCAAAAGAGAAATCTGGCCTTAAAACTGACACTGGTTACTGCTGAGTTTGTGGATGGGGTAATTCAACAGAGAATTTCATTGCCTTCCACTGCAGTGTGTTCCTGCCAAGGCCCTTGCATTTGATCTGAGCTGTGGGAAATAACCATGACAGTTCAGTGCAGAGAGGGCACCTGTGAGCTGCCCCACAAAAATCAAATAAATGTGGGTCCTATTTACCTTGTTTGATAGTCACAGTTCTTATGGGAGAGCATGAGCTGCCCAAGAGCCTATTGATAAGCAGCAGCATCCCAAAGAATCTTTTAAAAGAGAAGTTCCTTGATTGTGGTGCATATATTGCAGGGTGGACCACAGCTTAGGAAATCTTTGTTTGAATCATGGAACTGAACGACTCAAACCATTCTAAGATTCTGAGTGTCTGCAGGTGGTCCAATAGACAGTGCAAGCACTGACTCTCCTACTCCAGTCCAAAAATATGTGACCCATTACAGACAGCCATGCAAACAGCCCTGCAGACATACTAAGGCTCAAAGGCACACACAACACACACAAAATGAAAATACGCTTAGTGCGTTCCAGCACGTACAGCAAATGAGTCCAGAGCTTTCAAAACAATACAGACTCAGAGCTGTAACTATGAAGAATAACTTGATCACGGTTTACTCTTTACTATCATCACAAAAATTCCACACAATAAAAATATGTCAAGCTTCCAGAAAGTATTAATTCTTTTTAAAAACAAACAAATGTTCTGAAACTACATTCTTGAACTCTGTTACTTTACCTCTAGGCTTTGAAGCTTTAGGAAGACATTTACTGAAGCACTGGAGAATTGGATATACACACATATCCTGTGTTTTCTTGGGCTATTATGGGACTGCCCCTCAGTGCCCATATGTATTTTAAACAGAAGCTCCCCATCCCCAAAACCAATGTTATTAGTAATCTCTGCACAGGAGACCTCCTGCTCCACATTGTTCTGTACCCATACATCTCCTGTCTCCTTCTCACTGTCCTGATCCCTCTCATTCCCCACAGGCAGCAATGCCAGTCTCATTGCACTGTGATGGCAGCTGCCTCTGCCCAGAGCAGTGATTTCAGTGACTGTGAGGAATCTCTGGAGATAACAAACCCATATGGGTATTGATATAGAAGCACTTCATGCACCTGAATTTTGCTTCTTTTTGGGTAAGAAGAAATTCACAGAAAACTGAAGTGCACTAGAGAGCACAGCTGGTTTGTCTTCATCAACAACAGTTAGTAAAATTCCCCTTAATTATGCAGTTGTTGCATACTGGTTACTTCTCAAAGGACATGCCTGAGGTACCTTAACATTCACGTGATTGTTAATGTTACTGCTGAATTGTAAATCTCAATTGTATCAAAGAGTGCTAATATATAGAGGTGACAATTTAGCAATTGTCTTTTATTAAAAAAAAGCCACTAGTTGAAGTTGGGTAGAGGTCAACAAACCCACACATTTGTGTCCAGAGAACTTTGTCTTTAGCATTTTGACTGATTTGGGGTTGATTTTTATTTTTCCTATGAGAAACAAAGGAAAGACTTCATGCAACACCACCAAAAATAAATACCACAAAAAAAACTCCCTCAGCAAAATGAACTACGTGAACCTCTGAGATGAAACACGCAACTCATTCCACCAGTGTGCTCAGAAGACAACCTGCTGTCAGGGTATCAGCCCACTCCTGCCACCCATCCTCAGATGTATTTTTTGCTTTCAGTCACAAGGCTTTTTTTACCTGAGGAAAAGTTCTTATCAGAGATAATGCTTTATCATACATTTCTGTGTGGCTCTCACCTCAAAGATGAACTTGGAACTGCCGAAGTTTGTTTTCTGCTTCTGCCAGAAATTATCAGGTTTTATGATCAGGGCAACGTGAATCTCAGCAGGAAAGGCTTCTTGAAGAGTTTTTAGGAGAGGCTTGATCAAATCCCATTTGGATCCCCGCATATCGATAATAACAGTGAATCCTCGTTTGCAAACATCTTCGCTGCAGGAAGAAAAGCATATAATAATAATTAATATTGTGGGCAGTCACACTGAGGCTTGACTTTTGTTGCTGGTGTTCGGTGCTTCAGAGCAAAGCAAGGAATGATTAACATAAGCAAAAGATAATACAGCATAAAGGCTATAAGGAAGGTTATATTAATTTTACTATAATGTAATTTACATGAAATTCAAGTTTAATCTTTAGTGTTCCAAACATGTGTAATTCAAATTTGCACTAAAAACATACATTCTTTCACACAATTGAAAACAGAATCAAATATATCTGTATAGAAGCTCTTTATGTGTACATACAACAGATTCTGCTTTCAATATATTGAATTCAACCCACAGCCAAAGTCAACACACAGCATCCTGTGCCTTAACATTACTGGCCATTTGTAAATGTGGGTGCCTTCATTTTTAGAGGCCCCTTTAAGGGCTTTTTAAAAAGCATAATTTCCAGAAAAGTGCCTGGCATTTATTCCCTGACAGGAAGGTCCTTGAGACTCAGCATGTGCACTGTTATCACTGGGGCCCTTTTCCCTCACGGCTGATCTTCCAAATGCTGCAGTCACACTTTTTTGCCAGCCAGTACTGCTCCCTTCTCAGAACTCCAAAGCAGTTATCTGGCCTGGTCACTGGCAATGCATGGGGCCCCACAACACCACAGCATTCGCTAGCAAACATATCTTCTCTTTCTCCTCATGAGAAGCAGGGAGAAAGAAGAAAAGGACAGGTCGATTCAATTCAAATCTGGGCAGCTTTCAGCATAGCTTTTTAAGGGATATAGTATTTATCCTCCAAAAGAGAGGAATGGCTCAAAAGCGTCATCCTCCACCTGGAGCATCCAACATTTGATGAGATTTAGGAAGTGTCTGCTCCCCTGACTGATGGACTGATATGTTTGCCTTGCATGGTATTGAAGTCTTGGAGAGCTATGGTGTCTGCTTTAGGCCTCAAACCCTTGCACAAAATGTGCAAGTTCCCATTCCCAGTAATATTATTGGTATAGTAAATGAGTAAAATTCATATGTGATGCACTAAAGATTCCAGAATGGTCTACAGTAATCCAATTTTTTGGATTTTATTATTTTAATATTTTTTTGTTAAGGTGGAATGGAGGCCACAGCATTTTCCACTAAAAAAAAAGCTGTTGGAAGAAAGGAAGCATGGAAAGGAGAAAGGAAGATGAAAATAAAGACCAATAGAGAAAGAAGAGAAACATGGTAGAACATTAACATATTTTGTATAACACAACAGTGAAGTACAGAACAAGAAATCTCCTTTAATGCATGATTATAGAACCTTTGACATTTCTGCAAACTGGACATCAACATAAATATGACCAATATTGTGGACATAAAGGCATATGTAAGATAAAGTAACAACTGTTGGTATCACTGGAATGAATCTGAAATATGCTGAGGACAGATATTATTTAGTATGGGTAAAATGCAGAAACGCAAGACTGTTTAGCCTCCACACAAATACTCTCAGTGCCCAAACACAGGATGGCTTTCACTAAACTCTACCTCTTTAACTTCTTAAAACATTCTTTCTGCTAATAAGATCCATCTCCTACATGTTTAACTGAAAACAACTCTGTAAACCTTACAGCTAGGTTTCTGGGCTGGAAAAAGGACAGGGATATTCCTCAGAAGAGGCACACTGGACTAATACACGTTAAGAGAGTTTGCTAACTTGAACAGTCTCAACTTTGTGCCAGGCACAAGCAGTCAGTGACAACAAGCTTGGTCCTCTGCCTTAACGTTATTGGCACATCCACAGCACACCACATACAACAGTCAGTGCAAAGAAAAACTAGGGAAACCAGGCACTTCCAAACACTCTCAGGAATATAGATATTTTTATTCTCCTTTTACCTACTGCTGAAAGGTCAGATATCTGATCCTTTCATAACAAATGCCAAAAACAGGCTGTAAAAGAAGCTTTGTTGGTGGCGTTACCGCCTCTTGCCTTTTGGAACAAGAGCTAAGACAAAGAATCAAATTAGAAAGGGATGAATAGAAGGGGTTTTGTGTTTTGTGTTATTTTTCTTGCAAAGCTTTATAGAGTCTTCAGGAACTTCTGCCAAATCACTCATCCCTGTTATACTGAATTGGCTTTTCCAAGGATTTCTTCAAACACTTGACAAAGAGATTCAGGAACTGGGCACATGGAGATCCCCAACAGCAGACAAGTAACAGGTAAGTGCAATCTACCTTTTCTGATATAAATAAATACACCACCACCACCCCCCATTGCAGCCACAGCACGACATAGCCACTATTAGCTTCATCCCAACTCCTCATGGCCGCTGCCAACCTGCCAACTTAGCAAATCTGATATAAAACAATAAGTTAATATTTATTGATGAACAACATAAGAACCTGTTTCAGTAAGCAGAACAGGAACATCCTGAGAAACTAAAGTCTTCTGTTTATGAACTTGAACTAAAGTCTTAGACACAAAAAGATGCAAAATCAAACCCTGCCTCCAGCTGTAGAGCATGGGCAATGTGATATCTTGACATCCATGATTACATAGCACCATGACTAGAAGTTCAGGCTGCATTAAGACAGATAACCCAGGCAGGGAACTGAGAAATGTAACCATGGCCTGGAGTCTGTTTGCTGAAGGTTTACAGCCTGTCCAGGCCTGGGAGGTGAAGAGAAGCAGTGGAGGGAGCAGAAAGTACCTCTGCCCATTCCCATCAGCACATCACGCCTACGTATGTGTGTGCGAAAAAATGCTCAACATCCCAAATCCCTATTTTCCTGGTTTTGGAGACTTCACAGCATGTTTTCAGCAGAAGAAGAAAGGGCAATGATTCCCCATCTTTTTCTGGTGGATGTAGGAAAACAACCACTGATCCTGAGGACCGTGCTGGAGCATCAGCCCAGGGTAGGGTTCAAAATGCTTCCTGATTCTTATCCTGGAACAATCCTTATTTGCTATCAGCACTATCCACACTCCTTGTAACCAGACCAAATTTCCAACAAGCATAGTACATTTTCAAGTATGAAACTGATAGGAAAAAGGGATGGAGAAGGAGGAAAAGAAGAAATAAGAATAATCATAGAATTCTTATGTTCAAAACACATCAACACGTAACAACTCTTTCACTGGTAATATAAAACTCCAAACAATGCTCAGTTATGAGGAGGATTTCCAGACTTCATTCATCACATAGGCATGGAAGATCCTGTATGAAATATGAAAGTGCAAAGGTGGGTATCCCTTTTCAATTCTATTGCAGGAAACATACAAAGGGATGGTATTTATCATTTTGAGAAAATCTAACTGTTTCAAGAGCAATGCCCACATTCTTGCAGAAGTAGTTCTGCTTGCAATTTTTTTCTTTAATGCAATGAATGGAACTAACCTGTAACAAGACCTGTGGGTCTGTAGTCTCACCCACACAATTCAATCTCCCCAGCACGGTGATAATTCCACATTCTTCTGACTTTTTGTAGAAAATTAGCACCTGGTTTCTAAACCTGCTTGTCAAAATCTATTATTTAACAGTGTTTAAACTGTTGCAAGACAGAAAGCTGCCTGCTCATTATTTCTGCTTTCAGTTGCAGAGCTTGCTGTGGAGAGGGTGACTTTGAGAGCGCTTATCGTCTACAAACAGGGAGCTGGATACTAATCAAGTATAATATCTCAAAGAAAAAAATGGGAGGTAAGAAAATTATTCAGATTGTAACCTCTTCGGGACAGGTACCATCTTCCAAGTTGTGTTCATTTAAGGAGTCTGCCTTGCTGGAGCTCTCCAGTTACCTATACTCATACTACAGTCATCAGCTGTCTGGAATGAATTCCAAGTACTTTTCAGGAAACCATAGATGCAAATCCAGGGAATTAAAAATAATGAGTAATAATGGTCTGCAAAACCAAAACTGAGCACGGATATAAAAGTACAAAAGGCTTACATAAATGTGGGGACACCTCACAGGCAATTTAATTTTTAAAAAAATTTTAAAAACCTAAAAAATGCCAAAATTTAAGTTGTAATATCCAAATATTTACAGTTATTGACAAGGTCCTAAAAAAGCTGGCCTTGTGTAGACATAATAAAGAACTGATGGACTCTGTTGAGGCAATCTGTGATGATTTGTCATCTCTGACAGTCAGTGATTTTTCTTCAGTTACCTCAGCATGGATTGAGGAAATGACCCGAGGTTCCTTTTGAATAGTCTGGCCATGCTTATTAACTTTATTGCTTAAAAGCAACAATTCAAACCCTCCCCAGTTAAGCAATTGATCGGGAAAAGCATCAGTAGCAATCAAGCTTTCTCCACATTGTCCAAGCAAGACATGCCTTATTCCTGGCTCCCAAGATGATACATCAATACCCATATCTATTACACACAAGCAATCACTTTAGTATGGCAATTAAAGTTGATTGTGGTGCTTAATTTTTTCCGGTATTGATATTTGACCAGAACCTGGAAAAAACACTCAAATCAAGGTATTTGGACAATCCATCAGCCTTTTGGCTGTGCTCATCTGGACTAGATTTGCAATGGTGAGCACAAAATATTTGATAGCTGATATGTCATTTCAGTTGTTACACTGCTTTTAAGCAAAGGCAAAGACCAGCTTCTAAGTTTAATAAAAATACCCTAAAATATTTGTGAAAACAATACTTATTATGTGAATTTAAAAAAAAAGGCACAAAATTGAAACTCAGAAGCAGATGTGATAATTTTGTAAAAATAAATGCCTCTATTTTGGTTTCTAGGGTACTTTCATAAGATTATTTTCTCAAATTTCCTCTTTAATTCAGGCACATTCTAAATTGTATTTTCTTTGGCAAGACTTGCCTTGCTGGGTACCAAATGAATTTAAGGACTTCATGCTTTCTGATTAATCTTTCAGATACCTATTGATTATGTGTATTTTTCATCCTTATGGTTTGGCCAAAGCTTCTGACATTTCGAAGCTTCAGCACTTGATTAGCTGAAATAACATAATATTGCCATTCCCATTTTGCAGTCATCAGTTAATGATGAAGCAGCACATTTAGCTTGCTTGTTGGACCACTAAAAGCAAGATCTGACATGTCCAGCATCTCATTCAAAATATGATTTGCTAATGGGGAGAGCAAGATCTCTTTTAATGTGGGTCAGCATAACCTTGTCAGGAGACACTGTCAGCATAACAAGCAGCTCTTCACACATCAATACATAAGCACAAAATCTGCAGGATATTAATTATTTTTCAGATCACCATTCCTTTGACAAATGTGGCTGTAGTCAGCCAATTGCTTCACAAGCTGAGAGTGGAAAAGGGGGAAGAGGAGGAGGAGAAAAACAGGTATGTGAAAGCCTCCAAGCACAAACTGTTATCCCAAAGGCCTCATTTCATATGAGACCTAACTAACTCCCCTGCCTAGCCTCCATATCAAAATGCACCAAGGATCATTTCAGTAATTTCTGTGTTAATATTTTTGATTAATTGCAGTTCTGTATTCGTCTGTGGTTTATTTTCTCAGCTTGAAAATGAAACCAGACAGGTTTATAATGAGCAACACTTACAGACTTTCATACCTTGGTTTCACATCACCATGTTGAGCCTGAAGTTCACCTTGTCAACAGAAACAGTCAGTCACCTATATTCATAACACACCTTGCAGTACATTTAGAGGACCAGATAAAGTACTTTTCAGTAGACCTGTTTGCCAAGCATTCCTGAATCAGCAGTATTTATTAAAATATTTTGCTCTATTTAATACTTCTCAGCAAACTGCACCTTGCTCATTATCCCACTTAAGGGATATGTTCCTGCAGTGTCACCCCATCGGTCTGAGCTGCCACCCACATCCCCCAGTGACAGTGGCTGCTCAGCTTGACAAGACAGACTGTCCTTTCAAAGATCCTGGGACACTTGTGACTCCTAATCCTCACATCTCCCTTATATGCTTGTATATCAGAGAGCAAAGCAGGAACTTAGTGATGCACAGCCCGAGAGCACCATCCCTGTGGAAAAACAATTCACAGGAAGCTCCCACCAGAGAACTGCAGCAACCTAAAAGACTGTAGATACACAGTCTTCATCCTAGACTTTTCTTCTTACATTTTCTAACTTGTTTTCACAATGCTTTCTTGCAATTAGAGGAGAAACAGCAACCCAGTCTCCACTTTCAATTAATCCCTTCTTCCTTACTGTGACCTAAATTTGTTTTTTCTCTTTCAGCACTGAAAAGGAATCGCTCATTCTCGCTTTTCTTTTTTAAAAAGAGAAAGAAAGAAAAAAATCAAAGCCCGTTTCACACTGGCTGGAGCTGGACATAAAGCAGCAATCTAGAGAAATTTCAGTGACATGTTGTAAAAGACTTGGAGCCAGTGAGGTCCAGGCAGAGACAAACCTCCTGTCTCTGGTTTCCAGCCACTGCTCTTAGGGGACATGAGGTGTGACTGTGAATGGCACAAGAACGCGGATGTGTGGGCTGCACAACGTCCACATTCAATCCCTGCCTCTGGCCCCAAGTCAACAGGAAGGGAACAGAAAGGCAGAAAAAACCCAAATAGTTTGGCAGAAGCTAACTGGTGCCAGATGGGTCCTCCTGCTATTCTCAAGCAAGTAACTAATTTTGGTATTCAATTTTTACTTCTAAGAATAATGACTCTGAACTCAAAGCAATTCTGTTGTAAAATGATGTAAGCCAGGAAGAACAGACACCAGCTAGGTGTAAGAAAACCTTTTTCCAATACGTAACCACAACCCCATGAGCTCCTGGGAGTCATTCTGAGAGGTGCAGGTCCCATTGGTATTTCTGTCAGGATTCAGCAGGGTTGTGTTGTGCTCTCTTCTACCCAGGTAAAAATCCTGATATACATCATTACAGCCCAGACCAGAACCGGGACACAGAGCTCTGCAGGCGTTTGGCCTCCTATTTAATTGAGCAAATAAACACTATTTGAGAAGCTTCCTGTCTTCATTCAAATAGCAAAGATTTAAAACACAGCTGTGTCCAAAAATGCATGATTGCAGATGTGAAAGCCAAATCTGGAGGACGAATATTATAATTTTTCACATTCCTGTTAAGTTTCTGCTGGTAAATGATGCCTTCATCTAAACCCATTTACCCTCTTCCCCTTTTGTTGTTGCACGTCTACTATATTTGGATCAATATCTGGCAGGTCTTCCTTGAAACAGCTGCTGAGATAAATATGAAATTAATCAGGGCTTTGTTTTTGCTGAAGCAGGGCTACATTTAAAGATTTGTTACTACAACAAAGAAATATTTGAACAGTAAGTACCATTCAACTCTCTCTTGAGCATTTAAAGTCTTGTATTTGAGATGATTTAACAGAAACAAAACAAAAATGCTTTAGCAAATGAAAATTATATGTTCTTGACATTTGCTAGAAAAAATAAATATTAGGGTTGTGTTGAAATATAAACACACCATTCTTGAAAAGGTTTGGATGAGCAAAGGCTATAGAAAGTAGGTTTGAAGATCCAAATCCATTGAATTCTAGATGAGGAATAAATATATATGTTTGTGCTTAGCACAGCCAAACTAGTACGATTCAAAAAATAAATGCACCTTTTTGCTTGCACTCTAAGTTATTTCCACAGTTCAAGCAAGGAGACCATGAAGCCCGTTTCACATGCCGTCGCTATGAAGTTTAGTCTACAGTCAACACTGCCAGATTTTCACATAAGGAAAAGGATACTTCATCTGGGCAGTGAGTGCTTGGGCTCTTAGACACGGGATCCTAATTTATCAGTTCATGACATCAGTGACTTAACAAGTGAGTGAATGGAGCACAGTGAACAGCTCCAGGAATTCCAGTCAGCGCCGTGAAACGCAGTCACCCCAGAGTGGAAAGCCTCCAGATTGCAAATACACACATTTCCTTGAAATGTGTTGTGGGAGGCAGAGAAATCCATAGGGGAAAGACCTTTTATAGCATAAATAAGCCTGCAAACATGTTTGGCCCGTGCAAGGAATGATTAATGTAGGTCTAGACAGTCAACAGCAGCACCTGGTAAATTCCAGTAATGTCCAGAGGCAGACACCATGCCAAATTCCTTCCTGATGCAGGCAGGTATAACCACTCTGGGACTTGCACATTTGATCCAGGGCTCGACTGGGCTCATAGACAACTATAGAAAAAAAAACCTCTTCAAAGGTGGTAAAATCACTTTTGCTATGTAGTATTGACACTTCTTGCTGTAAGCACTCATCAGTTCTCATACGCTGCTCCTGGCAGTGCAGGAGAGCAATGCACACCCATTTACAGGACAGCTGTAATTAAAACAAGGAATTAGGGAGAGAAGTTGAGATGTTACACATCAATTCAAAGTAAGATATTTATGAGTGCAGGTTTTCATGAAAACATTACTGAATTATAACCTGAAAAAGTCTTTTATGACAGCACAATATTCAGTTTAGTCCTTTCCAGATGAATTTTTTTTTCCATTTTGCTCCTTTTTTGGATCAGTCTACTCAAGAAAAAGAGGACAACAACTTTGAATTTTATCAAAATATTTTGATTAACATAACTTTCTAAAGGTATTTTAGTGAGAATTTTCTGAAGTTTTTGGGTTTTTCCTCATTTAAAAATTTGCACTTCAAAATAGCAGATTCTTCCACAACTAAGTAACTTAGCTTCTGCCCATTTGCAGTGCAGAAGTTCAGCCTGAGATTTGCTTTGCACTTTTATCTCCTAAGCAAAAATGGTACAACTGTCCTTGGAGACTTATAAGATTTTGGCCAGAATCCACACACATAAGAGCAAATGTTGGATTCAAGTGTATCTGTTAGGAGGAAAGGTTGAGTGCTACATCCCAGAAACACTCCTGTGGTCCGTGCCATGGGTCTGTTTTGCTAAGATACTACAAGAGAATTTCAGGTGCTTTTAGAATTGCACAATTAAAAAGCTGATGCCTCTTTAGACATTGAGGACTTACCATGACTGATAAACAAGTGGTACTCGTTTTCTTTTTGAGCTCCACCCGTATCCAAACAAAGCAGGTCTTTGTAGGCACAATGACCTACCTAAAATAGTTCACTTATCAGATAGATACTTCCTGCTATGCCAGGCTGGGTGAAGACTCCCTGTTGTATTACATCCAGAAGGGCTTGCTCTGAAGCAACAAAATCAATCTATGTTATGAGATATATTTGTAAAATCAATTTTTGTGTATTCATTTATACAGCAGACTTTACTCGTTCATTCAAAAAACTAGCATGATGTCACTGAGAGCAGAAAAAGTCCTTTATAAGGAATCCTCAAGAGACAGTGGAAACTGATGTGCTATTCCCAACACAGCTCCAAAACATCTTGCTCATGTCCACTTTATTCCGATTTTGTCTCCCAGCAAGGCCAGGCTCTCTCACTGTGTCTAGGACAGGGTAAGCTGTGCCAATGAAACTACTGGATGTGACGTATCCCTTATTATTTCTGGAGATATAAATGTGGGAGAGATCAAAATCACTAAAACTGACTGAGCACAAAGTCAATAACTCAGTATTTCAAAGGCAGTAGAAGACCTGAGAGACACACAGAGTGAGAAAGGTGGATCTAAAAAGCTTCTGGAAAGCAAAGATGTATTCAACAGTGAAAATATGGAACCAAATCCCAGCAATAATTGTACAAACCTCAGTTGAGACTGAACTAACATTCTGCATGTCTTCCCAAGGTAACTTGAGGTGTTTCCCCAGCCTCACATGCTCTCACCTTTGTAGCAGACGGAGCTCAGGTACCAGTGTATGGTCTCCTCAGGATTACAGTCCAGCACGCTAAGGCACTGTCCCACACTGACGGGAACTCACACATGGCTGTCATGGCAATGCAGTTTTCCTGTCGCTTCCTTATGATCCTGAGCTTTCATCATGATTGCAAATAATTTCAGTTCTCCATCAGTACTCCTACCTATCAGTCACTTCTAATTGGAAAAACCAGAGGAACTGTTTTATCAGCTAAAGCAGGTTCAGATAAATGCTTCAAAGAGTAATTGCCCGGTTTCAACTGCCTGCTCCCTTTTTCCTATAAGCTATATTGCTTCTCTGTCAAAAGTACAATAAAACTTCACTGGCAAATACATCTACAAGTGAATCCACAAGTGAATGAGCACCAACCTATTCATCTCAAAAACTACATACCCCAGGTGGTGCTTTTCCTGCTGCAAGACCTGAAAATTATATTGACAAATTCACATATGCTGGGATAGAAATGACAGAAATCTGCTAGTCAGAAAACTTACAATTTATTGTAGATATCGGTAAGCCCATGGTAATGAAAATCAGAGACAGCAGATTCATGAAATACCACACCTAAGGGTATTTGGCCTAATAGTGAGTCGCTCATTTGACCTGGAAGAGGCAGATCAAACATATGTCACAGGCCGCATGTACTCCACCAGACTAATGGGTTTCCTACCTGTGAGTTAGACTAATGCCAGTATAACATCCTGTGCAGAAATGGGCCTAATGCAGCCAGTTTCCGTAGCAGGCTGAACCTCCATAATTACCCTCTCCCATCCCCACCAGGAAACAACTGATGAGAAACAACAGAAACCATTTCACAATTGCTTCACAAACCTCTGGCCTCACACTGGACACAGGCCCCAGTTTAAGAAGAGCCTATGATGTGACTCCCTGATACTGATACAACACAAATATATGTAGCAATTTTCCTTTCAATTATTGCTTCACAATTTATGCCTTTTTATATCTGGCTGGAGCACTGTAGTCCAAGGGATGAGACTGAGTCAGGTGAACCTAGTTGGGTTATTCACCCCCTTCTTGTGCATGTTACCACTCTTTTCTTCATTGAAGCCAATGCATTCTTCCATTAAATGTATTATATTTACCACATCTTCAGATATAGGGAGGATACATAATTGCAGAAAAATTGCACACAGTCATGGCCGCTTCATGGTTGATTCACAAAAGCTTAAGTGAGATCACTTAATCTAACCATGTGCTTATTTATCCAGGCTGGGATATATTCCCTGTTACACGTGTGCTGATTTTATAGAGGAATTGTTTATTGCTCTATATATATGCTTATCTAATTGTACTGAATACACATGCTTTATTAAACTCATAAATGAGCACATTTATGGGTCTATGTGAAAGTAGAGCCCTTCATATTTTATTTATAAAGTGGGACAATAGAACGGTATTGACATAGAACATCCATTTAATTCAGAGGATTTAGGGTTTGTCCCACAGACTTTTCTATTTTTTTGCCAGAATCAAAGCTTTTGGGTTTTTTAATTAGATTTCTAGCCCATCTGCTTGCAAAGATAGCCTTAACAATATAAACTAATGCACATTTGTCTTGCTGAGTCTGCAGCCAGTGGAAGAAACAATGAGACTAGGAGAGCAGTGAACTTGCACTCTCCATCTTATTGGTGTGCTAACTACAAACCCAATTCGGACAGCCTTTAGAATTCTTAACTACCAGCCTATCAGAATTCTTAACTCTTTCATTGCTGCTAATTTTGCCACCAAACCTGCACATACAATGTTTGTCAGAGCCATGAATTATTCACATAAGCTCTTGCCCATTTTGATGACCATGCTGCACAATTCAGGCTGTCAATTAGGACTGGTCAAGTACCTGGCCAAGTGTATACGCCTGCAATTATAATCAAGGATTTTGCTCTTTTTGTATTGTGTGGAGTAAAAGCAGTGATCACAGCATAATCAAACTAGTACTTGAAGCCTATAGTGGAAAAGGCTGTAAAACCACAATTACTGGAGATTTGATGTAGAACCCACAGGAACAGTAGCTTAATACATCGTTTTAAGTGCTTTATGACTAATAACTAAGGAAAACAAAGCCTCTGGTGCTATGACATCCTTGACAAACAGCAGAGAAAACAGCTCAAATACACTCAGACTTTTTCCTACCACTTGAAAACAAAGAGAATACTGCACTGGTCTCTTACGAGAGTGATGTTTTATGAACTTATAGTATTTCACCTCCAAAATCATCCACAAAACTAGTGATTCTAAAAAAAAACCTATTCCAGATATAAATAACTGTTTCAACCTTCTTTATGTAAGCTCTTCTAAAATAATTATCAGTGTGTGCTTATGTCCCTCAAGTTTCTATCTGAAAATAAAGAGGTAAGATTGAGTCTGGGTTTAAGACCGTGGTTGCTGCCTGAATTATCACATTGTGGGGATGTTGCATAGATGCAGTCATATCCTAATACTGGGTTTTCTAAGGACAGCAATGTTCAATGACCACGTTTCTTTAATCCTATGGTCCGTCAGATAAAAATATCTTCCATCTGGTTCCTGTTTGTATGGTTGTGCCTCACAATAGAAGGAGCTTGATTAAGCAATTAAGATGGTGCATGAAGCACATGTTTACATTTGCTGGATATGGATGGATTTATGATCACACTTGACTGCTTTTCTGGAGGAGGATCACAGTACTTAAACAAGAATTAGGAAAAGGACACGGTAAGTAGAAGCCTGCAGGCCAGGCAGGCCTTTTACTGCTTTGGTTGATCTCTTGCATCAATTTCCAATTTTGTTGTAGTAAATTAATGTGTTAGCCTGAAAAAGTATTGATACCCTCCTTTCATTTGTGACAAAGAGCAGACATGGTGAATGCACGTTTCCACTTTGATGATTTCCTTCTTATGCCCCTGGCAATTTACACAATGAATAAATATCTTTATTCTGTCTTAAGATGTACGAGGATTATGGAAAAGTCCTAGAGCTTGTGATGGCTGCCTAGACAGACCCTCTCTCATCTGTTATTTTCAGATTTATTTGTTGCTTGATTCTGTTTGCAGAGCAGATATATACTTCCAGTTCATTCAGATTCTGCTGAAGTCAGCTGTAGCCTGGAAGAACCAACAGAGGAATCCTGTGATTTTCACAAGAGGCACCTATCACAGCTAAGAAGAACTAATGGTTTGATAAACCAATTGAGAAAAACACATAAAAATATCTGATTATATTAATTTGTTTCCAACTACCTTAAGGTCCACCCAAAAAATCCTGTTACATCATCTGGTGATAATGACTTTTTTGCTCTTCTCTCTTCACCCTCTAACTAAATACCTTATCAATATCTTTGTTAGAACTTGACCAATATTTGAACCTATGTGATGTAGAACAGAAAGTGTCCCAGCATTGGAAACATTCAATTTTAGCACTGCAAGAACAAATCTACATTAAAAGAATGCTGTCATAACCTGTTGTATCATCTTAAGATGTAACATCTTAAGAAGGATCTTAAAGAGCTTTGCCTTGAGTAATCAGGTGCTAAATAAAACAAGGTCTGATATTATGCTTTAGAGTATTTCACTCAAAAACAAAAACAGAGGAAACCAGCTTTTTGTGATGGACTTTGACAAAGAACTAATTACATTCCAGAAGATCTCTGACAATTTCCTCTGAAAAGGAACATACTTCTTGGCCAAGAGAATAAGAAATGCAAAAAGAAAAGCAGGGACTCAAAAAGTTATGTGCCAAGAAAATGTTCACAGGTATAGGAATTAGGCTTTTAACAGAATCCCTAATTACACATCTGACTTCTGGCTTCTTTTCAAGACAGTGTGAACACAGTTAAAGTTCTTTGTACATTTGTACCCTCCCACAAAAAAAGGGAAAAATATGTTTTCAATTGTAAAAACAATTTTAAGTCAGTTACCTCTAAAAGAACAATATGAGCACAGTATTGACAAGACAGACTTCAGCTTCTGAAAATATTGATTTGTCACCAATTTCAAAAGCCCACAAATGGAGATCAAGACAGCTTTTCACTGGTAATGTATCCAATACATTCATTTGATTTATATTGCTCCATTTTCTGTACCTTATTCAAACATGTCTGTTTAAAGTTTCCAAATGCCCCTGGGAATGTACAAAATATATAATGAGGGCAACTAGCATCTTATTTGCTAAGATGAATATTTCTAAAGCTAGCATCAGTTAGAGCAGGTGGATTCTCAAGTGGCTTCTTTCTCAAATGCATTGAATGGACTTTACCTAACAAAAATTTATGCTTTTTTCATACAATTAGTAGAGCCCAACAAGCCAGCAGGCAAATGCTGTTGATACTAATACACTACAGATACAATTTAGCAGTCCCTAAAACTACTAAGGTGAAGTGTCCTACAGAATTCATTCCTAAATGAAAATCCCAGGAAACCTTTTTAGGCCAACCCTATTTCCCTGTCACCCACTGTATACAATCCAACACTGCAAAATCATTGGGATGGCAGTTCTGGAAAGTAAAGAGAAACTGAGATTTCTGGTAAGTGTGGAATGATAAAACAGCTGAGTTTTGCCTTGTGAACAGAGAAGAACAAAACCCTAAAAAACCTGCACATATTGCTTGTGTATATGATTTCTAGTCTAACAGTTCATTAACTAAGCAGAGCTCCCAGACATTCTTCCTATGGGTAAGATTTTTCACTACTTTCCTATGTTCCTGATTTTTAATTAGATTTTGGAATGGAATTGCAGATCCTACCCACAAATCTCCAGTGGGGAGCAAAATCTAAACTAATCTGTGATCCCAGAAAAGTTTGCTTCTCCAGATGCACTTTCTGAACTAAACTACAAATGTTGTAGAAAGAGAAGAATGAAGAAATAAAGAGACATAACCACAAAATTGGATGTGATTAATCAGTGTTGTAAGAGTTTACTTCTGTCTTTAGAATGGAGGAAAAAAAGAGGTCTTAAGGAAAAAGAACATATTGTCTATTTGATTAGTTCTTAGACTAGCAGTTTATTAATAAGGAAGCATTTTCAGCCATGCTTCCTATGTTCAAGATCACCCATTAGTTAATCAGGCACCTTTGGGATTACTGTTCTCTCCTAAAATCTTCTTCTATTCCCCAGAATTGCTGCATGGCAAAATGGTACATTTAGTCATGAAATGGGTTTTCTAAGTGCATTTTCTAAGGTCAGGCGGCGACACAATACATGGCCCATTTCTTACACAATGCTCCCCAGTCAGTACTGGGGAAGGCAGATTTTAGACCCTGCTTCCCAGAAATCAGAGGTCAAATCAGTGAGCGCTATTAGAGGGGTGTGTACTTGAGTCTCATGCTGCATATCTATAATAAAACCATTCAGGGCTTTCTATCTGCAAGATGTAAAATGTTGTTTCTCGAACGTTTGCAAGGTGTCTCCTGTATGGACTGGTAAATTCAGGTTATACAGTTAAACCAAGGGAAAAGATAACTCAATGTTGAGTCCTGAACTAAAATTCAGGAATCTTTGACCGTGTGTCTCCCCTGATGTTCCAGGATGGCACCTACCTCAGTGTAAATGTGACATGAATGGGTGGCCTAAATTAAACCTGAGGCTCCAACTGATTACCATCTACAAAATTCACAACACACGGGAGCAGAGCTGCTATTAAACATTGTCCTTAGTTGGTGGTCAAAGCAGAGCTGCTAAGACTACTGAAAAGGAAACAGTTTTAGTCTCCAGTTAGGACTGACTCACAGCAAAAAAGCAATGGAAGGAAAAATTTGCATTGCTATATTAGCAGAGAAGATTGGCCTCTAGGGCTGTCAACTTCTGAATCACGGAAGATTGAGATGGAAGAGACCTCCTAAGTCATGGTAACCAGGGACATTGTTGGTACTTTGCCAAGAAAGAATAGTAATCAGTACCAGAGCCTACCTGTCTTGCAGCTAATTTTTCACTAGCATTAAATTAACATGCAAATAAAGAGGAATGATGGAAAACTATTTTAGATGTATAGTTTATAGCAGTATAATTTAAAAAATGCTAGTCTCCATCCACCATAACTGATAGTGTGTACGCCTTTTCCATGTGACATTTGAAGTGTAGGTGCACAGTAGATGAAAAATATACAGGAAATCCATTTGGAGTTCTCTAATGTAAAAAAACCCTTTTTATTCCCAGTGGAACATGATGTTTGCCCATGCAGCAGCTTACTATCACTCAACAGCACTTCAGAACACAGCATTCCCTCTGGACCTGAAACTAAGTGTTTTGCAGATCGTCCCTCAGGAACACCAAAGCCATGGACCATGCCTTGCAGAATGGCAATGTCAAGGAAAATTTGAAAACCATCCCTGAAATTCAAAAGTATCACGGCCCCACGTATAAGCACAATGTGCATTTTAAAATGCCATCAAGTTCCTGTTAAGGATCCCACCCATCTGTGTATTAATGCTGTGTTGGTATTCATGGTATTTCTATTCCTTACATGGGTACATTTAATAACTGGTTCAGAGCTAGTAGAGTAAGAAGGATTGAATTTTACCAAACAAAGGTTTTTTAATGAGTAATTATTTCAAACTAAACTTCAAAAAGTAGTATTAATTCAATCCTCAATGACAACATCAATAGCACAAGCATCTGGCTTGCCACACCCTTAAATAAGTGAACTATAAAACTTAATTTATCCTTCTGCTGAAAGTTTGCTAATAACACTGCATAAATATTAGAGATTGTCAATTCCTCTTATTATTCCCATGTGAATTGGGGAAAAGGCATGGGAAAGGCATAGGAAAGCAGCCTGAGTCAGGCTGGAGATGAACTGCTGCTGCTGCTACAATTTTCAGAGAGTGGTGCAATTATTCTACAAAGCCCATGCTCTATTACAATTTCTGTTCAATTACTTTAACCAAAAGGACCATTCAGCGAAGATGTCCCTTATAAATACAGCATCAAGCCTACATCAGGTTCCTACTTTCTCTTGTTTGCACTGTAGCATGGGTATGTGTAAGAGGTGGAAGCTATTTCCCTGAAAACAGTTGCAGGACAAGGGAAAGCTGTTTTGATGCTTTACTTTGCTGGTGAAGTACCACAAAGGATCTGTCTAAAATATTGCATCACTGGAAAATTCTCCAGAGACTAAGGTTTCTCTTTGAAGTTAGACATAAAATAAAGCCCTGTGTATACAGTCAGGGAAACCAACGCTCCCTAGTTAACAGCAGAAAAGTACACTGTGGCACAAGCTGCAGACCAGACAATGTTTTCCAAGCCAAAAGCATGTCTGAATTAAACTTTGGTGCCTTTTTCTGGGGGGAAAGGAGAGAGTTTAGAATTATTTTTCTTATTTATGATTTTACTTTGCATTAAAGAACTTTTTCTTTCTTTTTTCTCTTAATCTAGAGTAGCCCAACAGTTTCACACCACATAATTACAATTACATTTTGCTGCACGCAGTGCTGCAGGATCTACAGGGAACTCTGAAGCAGTGCCAGGATCCACAAGGAAGACATAAAACACCACAGACTTGGTTAGGAGCACCTTGTGGAAATGAGAAGAAACCATTGATGAGATTTACAACTGTCTACCAAACTTGGACACCAATTCCCTTTGCAAACAGCAGGGAACAGAACATCTCAACCTCTGAGACAAATTTTGCCAGTCCGAAGCCATACTTTCCATGCTATAAGAACATCCGCCTGCTCAATCCCACGTTACCATGAATTGGTCATTGTTCTATTTTAAGATGATCAAATTTTCTAATACCATAAACTAGCATGTGTTTTTATGAGCACGGGAGCTGCCAAACCCTTGGTAGTGGTTTGCACATTGACTCTCTAATGGTTAACAACAAATGTGCCTCTTATATGCTCTGGAGATACCCCCACACCTCCAGTCTCTAAGAAGGGCTGAGCTCAGACCACGTTTCCCTCTCTGTGGACACTAATTAGGACTCTCTCCTTGATGCAGCTGTCTACTCTCATTAAATTTGTAGAAATTTAATATTCTTGAGAGTCTTCTCTGACAGGTTTGGTTTAACAGTGACTGACAGACAGCACAATGGCATAAGCTTTTTTATCATTTATTTGGAGATACAGCTAAAAATATATTCCTGAAAATGCATCCTTAGTCGTACCCAAGCTGTGCACTGGGAAATCCAGACTTTGGAGCAGCATCCACAACACCTCCATGCATCCAATGAGGATAAGGATCAGGCAGTCTAGGCTGAGACAACCACAGATCTGTGTCTCCCATTACTTGTTTCATATTGGCACACAGTAAAGGCCTCATCCATTTTCCATGGGAGTTTAGAACAGCTTTCCATTGACATTAAGATACCTTTGACAACATTCCCATTACAAAGTAGACTGTAAAGCACGGCAGTTGTTTTCCTGCTTCTAATGACATCCATGAAGAGATGGCATAAGCCACTTCCAAATCGTAATAATTTCTAATAGTGAAAAGGATATAGCACATACTGGAGTTACTGATGAGGAACACAAGCATCCATAGCGGAATGAGACAAAAACTATTTTACAGTCCCTGCAAAAACTGTAGGAAAGAGATCATCTAAAAGAAAGTTTAGGATTGGCTGAACCGCTGCATATTCCACTGAGGGCTGCTGACAGCTTCAGGAGGGAACCGCACACGGCCTGTGCCAGCTCTGCTGCCAGCGAGACGCTCCCACAAAACCTCTCTGTCTGCTAATTTTAGCTTTTCTGAATTACTGCTCACACTAGCACAAATCTGCCTTCTCCAAGGAGTTCTCCCAGTCGCTGCTGCCTGGACCTCTGGGAGCATCGTGGAGCCACAGGTCTGATGGTTAAAAGGCCCATGAGGAACATGCAACAGCTTTACAGCAGCACTAGCACAGCCAAGGCCAGGCAGGGCAGCACGGGGAGGGACGCTGCAGAGACTCACGAAGCACTTGTCAGAGCCACTGAGGAAGAAGATGGAGAAAACCATGGTCTGCATAAAATTTATAGCAGGCTGTGGTGCTTGCCAGCTCCCTCACCAGTGAATGGGTACAGGACATATCCTAGTTCACAAGTTTCTGCCTTTTCTCCATCATCTCAGCTCCCTCTTCCAGGCAGCAGATGCCGGTACAACCAACATGCAAAAGCCATTTAGGAACAGGAACAATGCTGATCTAATCCCCAGATCGAGGGCCTGGACAGAGCTCAAAAAGCAGAGTGTGCAGCCCAGCTCTACATGAGAGAGCTCAGAGGATGGGATCAGGCCCCAGACCCTGCCAGCACCACTGGGTGTCATTTGGTCATGGTGGCTCCTGCATCCCAGCAGTGGCAGCAGGGATGGTGAGGGGGGTTGTTTTGCTGTTTGCTCCACATTTGGAGAAATCCAAGCAGAATCCTTCCCAGCCAGAACTCCCTGTTGGAAATAGAGTCAGGCACTGCTAACAGAAATGCAGCAACACAGTGGCTGAAGAGGGCAGGCACCCATCTTCTGTGAGAGCCAGAGATCAGCACTCCTAGCCCATGCAGGAGAGCTGAGCAGCACCTGAGGCTCCTCTGAGAAGACAGGTGAGATTTTCCCAGGCCCTTGGCAAAGCTCAGACCCTTGGAGATGGGCTCTTTGGCAAAGCCCATCAAACCATGAGAAGGCTGCATGGAATCACCACCCACACAGGAGGTAGCTGTCTCCAGGTCAGCTCCCCTTGGCCATGGCTTTAGCAGGAAGCACTGCCACAGGCATCTCTGACTGTGCTCAGAGGGTTCTAAGAGCCATCCATCCCTCCTCTCCCAATAAGAAAGAGAGAGAAGCCAGGTGGGGTGGTGCTGCAGAGCTATGGCTGGGCAGCAGCAGCCTGTTGGCTATTTTCAGTGCAGAGGATGTGGGAAGATGGGGGCTGCAGAGAAGGAATCCACTCGCTGCCATCCTTTTGGCTGCTCTGAACTTGTAGCCTGAATGCACTGCCTGTGGTGAGGAGAAACACTCTGCAGCTGGGAGAGTAGGGCTGAAGCAAAAAAAGGCCAGCCCAGGAAAACCAAAAGGCACTGGACCTGAAAGGGGTAGAGATGCTTATTTTGCTGCCTGGGAAGAGCACAAAGTAAAACACTGACCTTTTATTTCATTGGATGTGTGCCCTCCTCAAGCCCTATCCACTGGCTCCACTGAAGAAAGCATGACTGAGCTCCCACTGGGCTGGAAAACAGCCCAGTGCCAAAAAAGGAATTTCTCTTCCAGACCTGTGCATTTCCTTTGTATGTTAAACTTGGCCTGTAGGGCCACCTTCTGCAATCCTAAATCTTCAAATTATGAACCTGCTGAATTTTTGTGGGAGATGTTAGACGAACCAGAAAGAACCTAACATGACTTTGAAATCTCAGCATGAGCCTGCATGGTTGGTGGTGAGAGAAAACTGAACTGCCTACCCTACACTGTAAAATAGAACAATTGCCTTGGAAATAATTCAGACATAATAAATGAGGGATTCCTTCATATTAACTGTTTTCAATTGCAGATTTATAGTCTAAAATTAAGCAGATGTTAAGTGCTGAACACAATGCTTAAAAACACAATGACAAGTTGAAATCCCAGTTTCTCTGCATGTGGCAATCAGTAACTTCAATTATTTATTGGAATACAATTAAAACATAATTAAATGGAGCGAGCTATACTTATGAATACAGAAATATTGTAGAATGTAGTGGGGAAAAACCATAAGAAGTGTTCAGGTCTTCCAAAATGGTACAGAATTTCTGGATACAAGAGAATTTAAAAAATGCTTTGCAAATCCCTTTGTAAGTACTTTAAGGAATATACTTTAAATAAGGAATTCACTCTTGAAATAACATCAGCCTTTATTTTATTTATTTCAATTCCCAAACTCATGTTCTGAAACAAGATAATCAAATCTTCATGAGCCTGTTCCAATATTAACATTAATTTACTCTCTTTTGCTTCTATTTCACAATAGAGAGAGGCTTCTGTTAGACCTATACTGATGATCACTGGGAGAAGTGAGAGGCAGAGTCCAGCTTACCCTCCTTTTACTAGTCTGTAGAGGGAAAAGGCTACACGAGCTGTGCAATTCACAGTACATCAGCTGCAAAGCCCTGTGTCTCACCATTCGTGTTGCTCATTGCAAAACCAGTCTGAAGACTCTTGCATTGTTACAGAGCTGGATGGCAGAGCAGGGCTCAGCAGGTAAGCAAGCTGGAACCACTCAGAGAGCACTCTCAGCTCCCACGGAGGGCAGGGGAAAAGAGGACATCTGCTTTAAGTCCAGAGCTGTGCAACAGTGGACCTTACGCTATCCAGAAAAACAGAAACAGGCAATGAAAGTAGGAAGTAATTTAGAAACTGATACCAAAGCCCTCACATTTGCCTTAGGTTTGGGCTGATTAAAAAACAAATTCCAGGGATTAAAAATAAACACAGGAAATTAAAATCATGTACCTATTTAAAAACCCCACATCTTTATACAAAACAGTGTCACAAAAGCTGGAGAGACTGTTGTTTTCATGACTCTGCTGCAAGACAGGAGTGACAAGACTTGAGTCCCTCCTGATACACCTTCAACAGGGATTCCAAGATGGGGATGCTACACAAACCTGCTTCAGGTCTTCAACCTATGATTTTAAACCCTTTTTTTGTCCCATTTTTCATATACACCTAGACTAAATTATTTACTTTAATTCAGTGTTGCAGAGCAGATTGTAACACATCACTTTCCTTTCCCTCTCTAACATAAGCATCCCCAACATCTTCAGTCTTTTCTCATAACTACTGCTCCCCAGGCTCTGACAGCTGTTGTCACCCCCTCTGCACTTCTAGGAAGTCCACACTTTCTAGCAGCTTCTGGCAAATGGGAGTTGCCAAGATTGCAGCTGTAGACACTTCCTGCAGAATTTCAACATCAATTATAGCCACTGTCCACTCACCTAGGAATAAAATGTCTCAACAGGTTATTAACTCAGCTGGAAGGAAATCAGAGGTCCTCTTTTGAAGTGTTGATTTCCAACAAGCAGTGAACATGTAACTTGGTCCTGAGGTGGTCCGTAAGGGGCCACAGGAAGCAACACAGAGCAGTGTGCTCAGAAGCCTTTTAGTAGGACAAGGTAGGACCACCACAACACAAGTCCTCCAATCTCTAACAGAGTGATAAAAACATCACATACCAATGCCACAGACAATAGAGGCTGGATTTGAACTAGCTACTGAGTGGCAAAAGACTCAAATTCACCAGCATTCATGTCAGTTATTTACTTCTAATGAACTCCTTTCTCCAAAATACCTTACAGTTATTTGTTAAATCAAATTATATCTGAGGAAAATACTAAACCTCCATTAGGCTCATTAGCTACACTTCATTTTTTACCGCTGTATTTTGACACAAGTGTACAGTGGAATAGTTACCTTATCGATGGCACCAGATATCTAGTTCTAAAATTAGTATTAAGTCCCTGGTGTTATTTTTTAAATAGATGGTTATTTTTGCAGATCTACAATAGCCTCCAGGAAAAAAAAAAGTCCTCAAAAGCTCCTTCCGTGCTAGGATCACATAACAGAAAGCAGAGCTCTAGGGTTTAATTCCTATCAATCAACAAAATGAGTTTCACACTACTCCCGGCCAGAGGAGCTAATGCACAATACCACAGGTCACCAGAGAAGAGCTTAAAATAATCCAAGAGTGGGCGAGTATTGCTACATTTTGCCATGTCCTGTATTGTTCTTCTAATTTTACAAAGCCCCAGTCATTGAACTAATTATCCGAGGCACTTCAGTTGTTTTACTGATCCTAGCACCTTTCATCAAACTCAGGCAGCTCCAAGGAGCTGTTCAAACACACAGGGCCGGCCCTTGGAAACACTGTGCTGCTGTTATGAGCCCTGGATGACCCCCAGAACAGGGAAATATTTGAGCAGGTTTTTGAAAAGAGGACAAATAAAAAGTAGACGTCTTTAAAAACACAAGCCTCTGAGGCATCTCGGGTTTCCCCCTCTGCAGAGAGCACAGAAGATTGCTTATCTTGGCTCCAGAACAGATTGATGTGTTCAGCCGGAAGGTTCCCTATAGCTGACAGAGAACATTTCCCTCATCATATTGCTTCACCATGCGAGGAGATAACTCAGGCTAATAATATTCTGTCTCCTTTTTATCCTCCAATAGCCCACGCATAACTTAATTCTTAATTCCAAAGGGCTCGCAGAGGAGATTGGCCTGGTGCTAGTTTCATTTACACACCTATAAATCAAAGCTCAGTCTACTGGAATAGATGGCACTGCACTGGCGTTAAAATATAAAATCCTCAGCATGGCCAGGAAATTCTCCCTCAGCTCCCCTGATCATAAACACCATGTTATCCTAGATTCAGTCACGCCCTCCAAATTTCTAAACATTGCATCCATTTAAATTTGCATGTAAATAGAAGCTATCCTGAGTCACAAGAAATACAGCTTTGCCTACCCAGAAAGCTTTAGTGCAAATGTAAATCAAGCAGAAAATGGCAGTGGTAGAAACTTGGCATCCGTGGCAATTATCTTTACATCTAATGAATAGCGTCTTCGTTTCTTAGTAACTAATTACAGTGGAACTGTTTAGAGAAAAGGACCTTGTGACATGCCTGAAAGAACCAACGTAGGGCACCAAACCAGGACCACATTAGTTCAGTGTCAGGAACCCACTCACAACCTCCTCCTACTACCCAAAACTGCAGGATCAGGCTTTTGAACCTTCTAGGAGCCTTAAATTACTCCAGGCACTATGGACTGAAAGGTTACCACTTTGAGACAGGAACAAGCTGTGTTCCTAGATCTTCACCCCCAGGCAGTAATCCTCAGCCACACAGGAACCCCCACTGCCCGCAGGCACCTGCCTGACTGTGACTCCCAGCTGCATGAAAGCCCTCACTATTCTGCTCTAACTCAAGCACACATAGCTGCTTTCAAAAAACTCACATTGTTATTCTGGTTTTGAAGAAGGAACTGCGGAAAGCTGAGTCAGAAACTTTGAAAACTGCTAGCAAGACCCTGGCTTCACTCACCCTAATCTATCATCACATTTCATCACCCATCTCATACCTGCTCCCAGCTCCCAGCACTGCGCCACCTCTGCCCCCTCCATTAAGATATAAAACAAGGGTTAAGTGACAGATAGTATCAACGTGGATAGCAATCTGTCTCACTCAGAAACCAATGCACCGGGAATAAAGAAAGAATTATTATCCAGGTGTCAATATGATAAATTACAGCCTCTTTTTCCTAAAGAATTTCTAGTTTTTCAGCTAGCACAGAAAACTCTTCTCCTTTTAACACTCAACATCAGAGCAGTTTCTTCTGACATCTTGTTCAGAGTCCCTGCTAATGGAATTGTTTATTTTGTTGGATGGCTGATACAGTTAGTAACTATAGCACTCATCTTGGAATAAACATGAACTGAGAGCCAGTGATAGGAATTCCAACTGTTCCTTCCATATATTTGTTTCCAAAACATAAATAATTTTGAAAGCTCTGCTGGTTGCCCTTGTTAAAGTGAACAAAATGTTTAGGGAAAATGAGTTTTCAGTGTTTCCTTACACCACACAGGTTACACGATCCCACGTGCCAAACCCATGAAGTTTGTGGTCACATTTCTCTCCTACAGCACCAAGTTCACAGCTGCAGCACCAGACATAACAGGACCAGGAGGAAACAGGAGACATCACCTCCTGATCTATCATATCCTCTCCATAATATTTACACCCATGCCAAAGGCTTGTCTATACAGCAATGGAAGGCTTTAAGAAAAAATTAGATTACTTACAGTACTGAGAGGAATCCATTAGAAATCTTTTCCTCATATCCAACCTAAGCTTCACTTGCTTTCATGTAACACTTTTGTTTGTCTTAGCCCTACAAACCCTTTCCTTTTGCAGAATCACAACATGCTTCCACAGACCGTTTCACTCTCTAGACTGAACAACCTCTACCTTTTAATCCTTCCCTGACAGGCCACATTTTCAAGACCTCTGATCACTCTTGGTGCTTTCTGCTCCACACCTCTCAATGAGCAATATGCCAAGAAGTAGACAGTACTCTAATTAATATCTCCAGAGTTCCAATCTAGAAAGGACCCTTTTGAAGCCAGTGAAAATGCTTCATGCATAGCCAGTCCCTCACTGCTGGGCACATTTTCATGACAGGAGATTGTACCACAGAGGAAGGGATGTTCTCTGGTATAACTAGAGGGACATCCTCCAGAGGCTTCACATGGCAGGGCAGAACAAGGCTTTGCAGTGAAGACCAGGAGGGGGAATGCTTTTTTTAGTGTTTCTAGAGAGACAGGCAGCCATGTCTTGTATTGGCTCCTTCAGCACGCACCTGTGACCCCAGCTTCTGCATCATTAGAGAAAAATCACTGCTGCACTGATCCAGAGTGAGGCAACCAAAAGCAGCAACAAAGATTGAGTTAATAGATTCAGTTGTGTGACAGTGGGGAACAGAAGGGATGTATCTTTCTATTACTGCCACCTCTGTGAGGGAAGAGTAATTAATAGAAAAGGTTGACACGTTAGAAGGTCATTTTTGCTCTGCAATTGCTTGCAACGTGAAGCAATGTCATATTTTCATACTTGCAACCATGCAAAAAATGATAAGATATAGGGGACCAGTTTCATTACTGCAGCAGCTGGAGGGGAATTGCCAAGCTCTGGGACATGCATTCCCAGGGAGTGACCTACTGCTCTCCAAGCCTCACAGCATGTTTGATCTCTCTCACAATATGGATGAAAATAGAGCTGGCTGGAGGGTAAAAGGGGAGGGAGAAAAGCAAACAGACTCAGCTTATGAGTAAACCTTGATGACCAAAAGTTCAACAGAGCAAGAAGGGCATCACCAGAGGACTTACGACATCCAGGAAACAAGCACTGGCAGATCTGGTACACACGGCTGCATTTGCCACTCACTCTGCAGCCATGTGATTAAGTCTCCAAACAGCCCTTAACCCTCTTCCATACCAAACACTACCTTTGCTCTCTGCACATTGTGTGTTTAAGGGACTGAGTGCATTTCTGAGACCTTTACCTCTGGACCTCCAGAGGCAGTCAACCCCTCTGTCCTTCATGTCTTAAGTTCACACTCTTTTTTAACAGGTCACGTTCTGTGGGTTTAAAAGAGAAGGAGCTCCTGGGTAGCACAGGGTGTGTTATTGCAATCCTGAGCATCCCTTCTCAGCCCCTCACCTGCCCTGGGATAACATTCACCTCAATGGCCAGTGCAGTGGTTATTGAGCAACGATATTTGGCAAGCTTAAAAATAGTAAAAGGAAGCAGGATGAGGGCATACATAATCTCATACTCTTGAGGTTGGATCAGAAATATCCACCTGGGCACTGAGCCCTGTAAACAATCTCCCAAAGCTTGAAAAGATAAGTGTGCTCTGGCAACACACCTTTCCTCTGGCACCCCTGGGAAAAGGATGGGGGCTTGCTTGTTGGAAGAGAGCCACAGGGACTAACACAGGGAAAGGCACTGGTTTACATTCAGAACAATTGAAATGCCTTTCTTTGAAAGCTTCCTCCTGAATTGACCTGTGTTCCTTCCCCAGCCTGGAGAAATCTCTGGAAAGTGCTGGAGCAGGAAGATCTGCTTTCTTGCACAGGCACTCTCTCCTCCCCAGCAACTACAGTCCCCTACCTCAGCTCTCCTGCACCTCCCACAAGGTATTAAAAAGCAACAACAGACAGCAGGCTCTCTCCAGCTTGCTATATTTAACTGCAGACCTCCAAGCACTCTCCTCCCTTTGCACTCCTCTAAAACAGTTGCACAGAAACATGGGGAATGAGAGCTGCTCCTCGTTGCTGTGAGGAGCCTGAAGCCCAGGTTTGCTCCCACTGCCTCCGCCCTGGGGCTCCTGCACTGCCACGTGTGCCATAAAACCACCGGAGCATACACAGGAGGAGGAAGGGAACACTTTTGTTCCTCCGCCCCAAGAACTCAAGGTACTAAATGTTAATACTTGGAAATCAGCAACTGCCAAGAACAAGTTCCCCACCCACCCATCCACCCTAAGCTTTGAAGTGTTTTCTTTCTAGCTTTACCTTGGCACGCTGGCCAAATAAGTCACAAGTTTCCGAAGGTCTTCCTGCCTTATTCTGTCATGATTGCTGCGGGCTGGGAAGGTCAAGACAGGACCACCTCGTTTATCACGGCCACCTGTGGAAAATAAAGGATTGTTAGAAAATCAGGCAGGAAGCACACGTCAAAAAAACTATGTGCACTGAATTGATAAATATAAATTACAGCACATTTAAGAGTCTGCACCCTTTGCAGCTTTCAGGCTTGCCTAATTGAGGAAGACAAGTTCGCGTTTGCCTGAGCTCCAAAGAGCGGATATGAAAAAAAATTTTTAAAAGGCCCACACAAGGAAAATTGCTGCTAGCATTTCTTTTTTCACCTAATCCCATCAAATCTAATATATCTGCCAATCCAAGCAGGCAATGCTAATGAAATCCTACTGTGAGGATAGTTTTAAACTGGTCAACACCAAGAAAGTGAAAGTATTTTTTCACTGTTGCTTAGTGTATTGCAACATTCATTCCAAGACAGTTTACAACGTCCCACCAGTTTGAAGTGATGTATCCCAGTAATGTTTATGCATTATGTTTATCTAGCTAGTAATTCATTAAAATTGAAACTTTGATGAGAAGTTCATGCCTCCTAAGCTTTCTATTTAGAAAGTGTTGTTGGCAATCAGAATAATTGTTTGGGATTTTTTTTCCTGTAGCTTTCCTGACTTAAAATCCACTTAAACTGTCAGTGTCTGGCACTTTATCTTTCACAACAACTGTCTAAAGGCTTAGCCATAAACAAATGACTCTATCCTGAACTATACAATCACAAATACAGGGGCAAATATTCTACAGCACCTTATTTCATTCTCTCCTGTGAATAAAATTTAAGAAGCTTGAAACTGAAATCTAGTGCCTCATTCAATGTTTAGCTTTTTCTTCACATATTATCTCAGGATTTTTTCCTGGAATTGTGTGCTGTTAGATACATGTTTGCACTGTTATCTAGGAAAAAGTCACAGCTAAACTACAGCTCAAAAACCTAGCACGGAACTGCAGCAACCTCGCAAAAAAGATGTAAAAATGCAGATGAGTTTGCACTTCTCAATGCAAAGTATAATCCCTTTAGCAGAAATATCACTTCTCAGAAAGGAAAATCACGTGCTTTCTGAGCTAATTTACTTGGCCAACAAGCAGAAAAGCTACACAAGGACAGGCACATCTCTGGCACCAATCCATGCTGCGCTCTCTCCTGAAGAGCTTGGGACACCTGCAGTTTGTGCTATTGGCACATTCTTGTTACTACATATATATATATATATATGTTTTCTTAAAATACAGATATTTTATAATTGCTAAGACCTGTCTGAAGAGTCTTCTACAGCACTGCTGACTGTGGGAATCAGAGTCTGTTACACAAACTTCCTCTATACAGATGGAGATGCCACTGGTACCCCACACTGCAGCTCATCAGCCTCAACATTCCCATAGTTTTCAGTGGATGTGATAAACCTGAAGGGCTACATTGTGCAACTCTCCATTGGAACCAGGCCATGTCTGATTTGTTCAGGGATACAATGGAGAGGCAAACAACAGATGTCACCTTTAGTTTGAGCCCTCATGCAGACAGGGATACATATGGAGTACAGAAACTGTCCTGCCTAATCTCCACCCAAATCTCTGTGCCTGCTATTTTGCTTTGGCTTCACACTATGAAGGTGAGGAAGGTCCATTGGAATTCAGTGTCACCTTGGTTGATCCATGCCTCTGCCACGTAGCATAAAAATGGGTGTGTAATGTAAAAAGGATTCAATTTACAAGGAAATAAGCTCACTTAAATTTTCAGGTCTTTTTATTAAAAAAGCTTCCTCATTTTAAGTACATTCTCCCTTTGTTCAGATTATTTCACACACCATATCAATGCCAAACCATTATATCATGCATGATGTGTCCAACAGAAAAGTAAGCCAGCCTATAGAATGGCAAACCAATACAGTAACTGAAGCTGGAGGGAAATATTTTTTCAGCACAGGAAGTTTTTCAAGGTTTTGAAAAATTTTCCCATCATATCAAGATGTAACCAAGGCTTTCAAAAGCTTCCAGATATTTGCTGAAGCAGAGACCTTAACTTGAACTGCATCCCAGAAGAACATGCTACCCGCTACTCATTCAGGCTCCCTTTCCTCCTCTATTCCCAATTATTTAATTATTTGTACATCGTGGAAAAACACTAGGAGTCGAGATCAGAAAACAACCAAGTCCACATTTATAATCCTCTCCCAGGACATGAAATACCTGGAGATGGCCATGAGCTCCCCACAGCCCAGCAGCACTAATTGCTCTGATGCTGCCCATTCACCTTGGCTTCAGAAACCAAAAATGGTGTTTCTGGTCAGGGACCACTTTGACACCTACTGTTCCACCAAAGTGAGCTCTGCTAAATAAATAAATAAGAAACTTGTGTAAATTCTGGTAGGCTGAAAACCTTAAGTCAGAAAATTCTCCAACTTTTAATAACAGTAACACAAGGATTTCAGCTACAGAAAAGAAAATAGCTCCAGAACATTCCTGTCCTGTCTTTGCTTCAGGATAAAAATTGTCCCTCAACAGTTCATCTAAACTGTCCTCAGGGGAGTAGGATAAATAAAGCTCAGGCACAGGGTCAGAACCAGGACAGACCAGAGAAAATGGGTTAATTCTCATTGGAGGAAAAAGGTTACATGATGACCCAGTTGGAGGTTTCTGGATGATGGAAGGATAAATAAGTGCCTGGACTGATTCCTTCTAGTCCTACAGCACAGAAAAACAAGGAGACATGGGGAAAATATCAAGATATGTTAGGTTTAGAAACAAATATTTCTCATTTGTGATAAAAGTACAGCTCTAGGCTTTGAGCAATAGAGTGAAATTATTACAAGTGCATCATACATACTAGAATCCTTCAATTCCTTCCAAATTATTCACTTCAACTCTATTCAATCCAAATTATTGAGAAAACCCTAATTTTAATAAATACGTACATAATTTACAATTTTGACAAGAGCCTATATGAAGAAATATCAGATTTCTTCCAGAACAAACCACTTTGTATGTTTAATTCACCGTCAGACTTGCAGAGTTCAGCAACTGTGGTTTACTCTCTTAAATACTGACAATATGGAGCTTCTTCATTACATTTTGTAACCTAAAATTTCATCTTTTCTAGGCAGACTAAATGGGATATTGCCACCAAACATGCCTATATTAGGACCCTCATCTCATCTAACAGAGCCTCTGGATAGGTAGCAACAGACACTAAAAGAGAAGAAAATCTTTTGGCATTGGCTGTGCAGGGAATCTATACCATTTGTTTCTTAGTTATTAACATTTCACTGGAAGGAATAGTAAAGTACTGAGACAGGAAGAAGTTCAGCCCAGATCCCACAGCAAGTCACTTGAAGAACCAGGAGAAGAAATGAGGTTTTCTGACTTGGGCCACTGTGTTAGAGGTTCACAGTGCTTGAGACTCTGTCTCTGCTTGTTAGTAATCCACTCAGAGAGACAAATCTTGCCCCAAGTCAGCCATGATCTCAACACCAATTGTACATGCACAGCCTTCAGAGAGCTACTCAGCACATTGTTTTAATAGATAATAAAAAGTAGAAGGAAGTAAGGAGTCCCAATTGCTCTAATCAGTAAGTCCCATCTCCTGCCTCCCTCTGGACTCACAGATACGAGATGCAATAATCAAACATGTCATTAGATTTGCTAATTACCGTTATTAAATGCTAAAACAAACAGCTGATAATTTCTTACTGTTTTTCAAGGTGGGTTTTCATAAGCTTTGCTCTGATTTAGAAAGGCAAACAGATGGTCTAATTATTAGCACTCTGGAAAAAAGAGTTGGAAAAACACATGTTCTTCAGGGCACAGAGTACACTGAGAACAAATATTTAGCCATATATGCCTTGCATTTCTCCTACAAAAACGTTTGTTGATGGCCTTGCCTGTCAGTGGCTTCCTTGCCAGTTCTTCCCATCTCCCTTTCTTCTACCCCGTATATGAGCGCATTGCTAAATTCAGGATTTATTACCAGCAGTAGGATCATATCATTTTTCCCCCACAAATCATCCAGGTGACATTGCAGTGATGGCATGAAGCATTGTGATGCATATCACACTTAAAGAAAACCTTTAAGAAACCTCAGAAAACCTGCATGGAATGAGGCAGCACAGTCAGTGGCCTGCTGATGACCACTTTTCTAGAGAAGCCTGCAACCAAGAGGAGACTCCCATAACAAGATCCCTATTCTGACAGCTGCCTAAACGCCTCTTAGTGGTGGCCCTAACTGCCCACAGGTAAGTCAAGAAATTGGCCAACCCAGAGTGTTACTGATATGAACTACACGTACAGGCTTTACCAATCTCAAGTTCTGAGGCACATCCATCCCTGTTAACACACAACAAGCTGAAATTCCAGCTATGTGTAGTCCTACTGAGGACACGAAATTATCAGTTTCCATTAATGCAGACTTCTTGTATACAGCAGATAATGACTTTATCAAGCTCTGTTTTCAAGCTGCATCTCTCCAGTTCTATCAGCCCTTCTCCCACAACACTCACCTGCTTGCAGTTATCCACATTTAAGGGTTTCAATCCCTCCGCTTCCTTTTGCACTCTCTTTATAAGCATGAATTCTCAAGGGTTAACCAGAGACACAGGCAAATGTCCACACGTGTGAAGGCTCCCAAGTACCTTGTCTAACATCCTGCAGCACATCAGCGGCGGAAACGGGAGCAGCACACAGTGTCTCTGGCCCCCGTTCAGACGTCTGCTGCAGTTCAAATGAATGCGCTGCTTCATCTGACCCTGCAGATCATAAGCTGATCAATCTTCATGTTGCAGACTCTACCGAGACCATAAGTGAGTTTCCAGAGGAGCTGAAATAATCCTCATCAGGTATTTCAGTCCAAAATATGGTGAAAAAATGAATGATAATGAAGAGAACTAGGAGACAGACAGAGCTCAGCTGGTGTCAGGCACCTCAATACAGTGATAAACAATACACTCTGGAGTTCTAAATCTAACTGACAGACATCCTAGGAAAGGAAAGTATCAAGGAATTGGTATCCAGAGTCTTAAAATAACATTCCTTTCCCTGTCATAGCAGAGCTCTACAAGAGTCTGCTTGCTACTGGACCTACTGCGAGCAGACATCTGTACTAAAACTCTCCAGCTTCAAGATGGACTAATTTGTTGCAAGGGTCATACAGAGGATTAGCTGTGTGACCACCCTCAAATTCAGCTGGTTTCAACACAGGTGATTCTAGTGCAACTGTAGTGGAAATTTAAGCTCCCACAACAAGCCCATGGGGCAGTTAACAGAGATGCAGAGCAGTCACCAGGGCATGATCCTCCAGAGTGTTGCTCTCTGCAGCATCCCATATCTCAGAGTCAATTGCCCGAATCAAATTCTAATGGCAAATACTTACAACATTACATTTAAGGTTAATGACTCCAAAAACAAGGCTAATTGTTCTCACTAGAATATCTCCTGGCAGAGCAGATCAGAGGCTGTAGATGGGATACCCACTGAAGGATCCCATTTTCTACCAAGTAGATTTGTTCTGCAATTGCCCAAAGCCACTGCATGGATTTGAAGAGACTGCCTATTGTGGCTTGGAATACACTTTTGCTGCTTTATGCAAGTATTTTGGGGTACTTCCTCAATTTTAAATGTATACTGGCCAATAAACCACAGGGGAAATAGTCTCATTTCCCAAGAAGAAAGTTGTTGTTCCAGGAAGGCATGACTAAGGACAAGTGGGACTCATTAAAAGGAAGGGAATACCTTCTTTGTGTGGAAGGCAAGACTTCCGAGAGAGTATGGAGGAACTTGTTTCTTTCTCTGGAAGTAGCTGGATTGCTGTGAAGTATCAGGGCAACACCTGTACCCTCCTTTTCAACACTGATGCAAAAGCTCTCTGCCTTTTGCTCCAGCTGCAAATCATGTTTTATGATCTTGTGTCCTTTATAGCAGATGGATGCAAATAGCTGTATATATTTATTGAGAAACTGAACAAAATAAAACTCAAATCTTCTAAAACACCCCACTGCAAAAACCACTGCACTACAAAACACCCCTCTTGCCACTGGAGAACGGAAGAGAAGAAAACAGCATGTGGTGATGCCAGTCACTGCTGATGGTGGTATGGACAGACACTCCAAACTCACACCACTGGGCACAGTGTTGGCAGCTGTAGAGAACAAGGAGAAACAAAGAAAGGCCAGGTTCACCCTGATCACACACTCTTTTTCTTCATCGTTTGAGACAAACATGGAGAAAGAGTCAAGCAATGCCGTGTTTTTCTAATAGCATATTTCCTTTTCTTGAAATATCCATTGGTTTCAAACTACACCAGGGAAAGGTATAAAATGGAAGATACTTTTCTGTAACAAAATATAGAAGAATTGTTGATGTTTCATCTTGAATTACCATTCCAGAGGAAGAGCAGAATGGAAACTTTTAATTTAAATAAAAACTTTTTGTGCAAATACAAAATGTTTACATCATTAAAAATTAAATATTTTGGTTAATTTTATTCCCAACCCAATACAAATTCCAGTGTCCACAAATCAGCTTTTGAGATACCCTGAAACCATGATGTGAACTCTCCCAGTGCCTGGAGGCACTGAGGAGGTCTCATTTCAATCCATTCTCTGAATAGTGAAGTGCATGCCTTGCAGAAAAAGAAAAAACAACACCCTCCACATGTGGTACCTATGTCACTAAATGACCTGTGGTGTCTTCAGACAAGTTTTTGGGTAGGTCATTGTCTCCCCTTCTGACTTCTCCTCTTTGATTCATCAGCTGGCCTAAATGTGGTGGAACCTAATTGCAAAGTTGTCCTTTCTTTTGTTCCATTTACTTTGAAATTCCTCCTCTGAAAGACCTTTCAGGAAATCTCTGCTTTTCCTTAAAGCCCTCAGCCAGGTTCAGACATTGCTGTCACCCAGCTCATGAGGCTGCTCCTGAGATGTGGGGTTGGGGAGAGTGGGCTTCTGACTGAGCTGTTACTGCATCCACTTCTCCCTGCTCTGTGCCCTTTTGGTGCCCAAAGTGCACAGAAAACCCTCCCACTTTGCACAACACACGCTGGGAGCTCTGCTTGTCACAGCTGCAGCAGCAGTGGCTTATTACACCCTTCAGCCACTTGCTGCTGATTCCTCTGTGCTCAACCACCCTCTCAGAAACCTGGCCAGCCTCCTCCTTTGTGCTCCTGCCTCGGCAGATGAGCCGACAGTACCTGGGTGACAGGCGGGAGCCCACGCGCCACCGCTCCTCTGAGCCCTCCAGGGAGCGGAAATACTGGGAAAGATCCTGAGAAACTCTTCTGGGTGGGATGTGGGGAAATGCTTTCAGCAAGACCCATGACATTAGTCAACTAACAAGCTTTTTATAGCCTGAGTGCATGAAAAGTTCCATGCATGGGAAGGGAACATGGTAACACATTCCCCTCCCTCTCCTGAAACTATCATACACTTTGTTCCATATTGCACTGATCAATAGAAAATCTCCCATAAATATAATCAAGCAGCTGAACAACGCCCCAAATTGCACCACTCTTCTAAAACAGCGTCTGTGTTTCCCAAGAAAGACTACAAGCCCACTTCCAAAATATTTCACCACCTCTCACTGAAAAAAGTACCTAAAATAATCTACAACCTGTTTTATTTCCTCTCCTCAGTGTTCATCTCCTTCTCAGAAAACAAAAATCAGTCTCTGGCCTGTAACTCACTCCCTAATGGTTCCCAAAGCCATTCCATTGCTGGAAGCAACACATTGAACCACTCAGGCAAAGCCAAGATTTTATTTGGGTTTAGACAACAAGCAGGTGGCCAAGGCCTCCCCCCTGCCAGCCCCCTGCTTAATCTGGTTTCAGGAAGTCAGTGATGGAAGCAATCAGACAGCGATGGCTGGGATGCGCCCCACCCACGACTGCTCAGTCCATCGCTCTGTGGATGAGTTATGGAATGGGATTTTCAGGTACAGTTTAACACACGTGAACCTTGTTCGGGTTCAGTCTACCTCATTCATAAGATCACTAGAAGAAATCAACAGCCAGTTCCAGGAAGCAATCCTGACATTATCCACGACCCCTCAACTTTCCCATGATGCAGGGATGCAGATGCAGAGCCCTGAGCCTGCTGCTCGCTGAGGCTCAGTCAGCCGAAGGGAAGTGCCAGGCACAGAGCCCCAGACACCATTTAGGCTGGATGAATTCATGCCCAGACAGTTAGAGCTGTATGTCAACTCTGAAATTAAGTGCACTTGTGAAAGCCTGAGTGCTCCTGTGAGATGAGACGGCTGTGCAGGCAGGTCCTGTTGTGCCTGCTCTGGAGCAGGCAGCAGCCGCTCTCCCTTCCCTGCCTATTCTGCCCTGTTGTTTGCAGGGTCCAGGTGTGGAGCATCCACCACTCGGAAACACAGAGCAAGGTGTAGCCCTGTCTGAAGGGTCTTGTGTGCAATGTGCAATTTTCCTGTAGAATCATAGACCAGAAACAAGCTGGTGAGCCACAGCTGATGAGAAAAGCAATAAAATATGTAACCGAGATGTTCAGCTGAGACTTTTCGTGCGTGCTGGTAAATCCTGCTGGTGTAAGGAGAACCCCCTTGACAACTTTACTGTACTGTTATCGTTAAAATTAACTGTAGTATTAAACTCTGAAGAAGACTCAATAAAACTCTCCTGTTCCTCAAGGAAGCCTGATTAAATGCAATGTGCTCTCAGAGTCTGTGCTAACTACAAAACTTTTTTTTTTTTGATCTTACAAAGTCCAGCGATTTGATTTTTCTATTTTGTCAAACATTTTCTCTTCTGTGTTCAAAGCATACTCTAGGAAATTATTTCGCTTTAATTAAAAAGAACTTAGCCATCAGTTGAAATGCTAAAATCCTCTTCATCTGCTTTATTACAACAATTCAGGGGGACACTGGGCAGTAGTTCACTCTGGGCTGGAAGGTGATGCTGGGGCTATTGCAGTGGAACACCAGCAGCTCAGAGCGTTCTGCCTGCAAAGGCCTCTGGCAACTGTTGCCCGTAGTCATTGCATTTGGAGACCATGAAGAGGAGGTGTAAATCCTAGGACCTCTAGCTGTGTCAGGAACGGCACATTCTGAGCAGATCCAAGTCTGGAGGCTGGTGAGTCTATATGGAGCAAGCTGTACCCTGCCTGCAGCGGATCCTGGTGTGAAACCCCGGGGGATTGTGTTGGCACTGCTTCTTTAACACCCGCCTCCGCAAGGCCAGCTTGGCACAGGACAGTGTCTAACGAGCTGATGATTTGCTGTGAGACCCTCTGGCTCAGAGCTGAACACAGGCACCATGGGTGGAAGGGGCTACATAAACAATCCAGACAGGTTGCCATTATTAAATATTCCATGAATTACCAAATGATCCCGCAGTCATTTCCATGCAAAGAAACAGCAGGAGCCAAGAACTAAATTGCAGTACAGTCCCTGCATAAATTCCTCCCCTTCACTTTCCCAGAGTACCTGGTTCAGTTTTTGTGTCTCAAACAGGTGTGCAGGCACGCTGTGTTTTTATGACTTTGTTCCCCTCTTTAGAGCAGTGAAAGCCAATAACCACATACAACATTTCAGGACATTCAGAATGAGATTTCAGTGTGAGATAAAGTACTCCTGCATGTGATTACTGTTGGGATAGTGTTGGATTTTCACAGAAGATTTTTGGTGTCTCAGAAACTTCCCTCAATCTCCTGGATTTTCATGTAACTGATGAGTAAGTTTAGCATTTATAGAGCCTCAAATCGTTTGCCCAAGTCACAGCTGGACTCGTGATCCCTGCACCATTTAACTGTTACCACACCTCACACCAACCATTAGTCAAGGCAAAAGCTTTTCTTGCCTGGATAACATCTCCATGGCTCAGCAGGGTGATGAACCCCATCCTCAAGGGCCTGGGGACTCAACTCCAGCACCTCGGGAGAGAGAGCCAGGGAGGAAGAGCCTGGGCACCTAACAGCCTTACTGCGACCGTCCTCCCTTCTGCAGTCAGGTACTGTGGAGACGAAGGAAACAAAAAGCAAAGACTGCAAACAAGGAGAGCTGGCCATTCTTGATGCAGGTTTTCTCACTGCAAGCTGCCTGAATGGTTTGTAATCACCAGAAACACTGCCACTAGAAATACTCCGGTTTTGTGCTGCCAGTTTGAGTGACTTCATGCAAGATTATGATCGGTTCAGACTTTCTCTTCCCCCTCTCACTGACAAGTTGTAATTCACGCCAGAAACACTATCATCCAAGCTATTCTCAAAGCCTTTTCCATATTGTCTAGTCCTCATCCACCCCCAGATTCTCAAGATTTGTCTCCTGAATGAAGGCTGTAAATCTTTGTACAGAATGGCAGGAGAACTTTGAGCATCTGAGTTATTATGTAAATGCAGCATCAATGGTACTTTTAATAGCAAGTTGATTGGGATTGTAAATGGAACACCAGTGATTTATGGGCCTGAGTGCTTCCTACAAGCAGGAATTAATGCTATTCACTGACCTTGAACCAAAAGCAGGATAAACTGTCCTGAATGCTGAGACAGCCCACTTTTGGGCTGAACCTAAGAAGCTGCATTTCATCCTACCTGTGCTGCTCAATTATCTGTGTCTCAGAATATGAGGAAAATCAACATGGACTAGTTTTCAATGCTCTGAATATTACTGGACAGCCCTGGTCCACATACAGCCCCTTCCTTAGACAAAGAGCTAATTTAAGTACTAGCAAGCCCAAACATGAAACTGGTCCCTCGAGACTGCAGCACCATAAGGACCAGGATGTGGCAGGCAGTGCTCATGATGGGCTGGAGAGATTGAGAAAAGATGTGCTCACCTGACACAAAGGCCACTTTCTCCTTCAGTATAGGAAGAACATCAGCAGCTTTTAAACCATCATTTCGGAAAGAACCTGCAAGACAGAAAAAACCAGGAAAGTCAGTTTAGAAGAGAGCATGTTCTTGCTCCCAGCTTCATGGACACACCATATTTCTCAAAATCAGACTGGAGAAAGTGTATAAATTACATAAAAGCACCAACAAGCAGACCCAAACTGCTGATAAACAAACAGCATTAACATCAATAGAGATATGCTTATTAAAAAAAAAAAATCAGAGTCAGCTCATCACTCTATCCTTCAGATATTCTGAAAGGTTAGCAAATTTTCCACCAAGTAGCTAGGTTAATCCCTGCTGCCTTTTTCACAGACAAGCCTGGGAGATGCCCATCTTACACAATGAGCCAGGAGCCTTCTCCCTTCACTGTTCTGAACATAGTCCAGGCAAAACTGCAGGGAACATTACAGCATATACACATCCATTTAGCATCAGCCCTTGAGACAGATTTGCACAGGGGCTGGTTTAAAAGGGGCTTTCCCCCTTTCCCCCTTTCTGCTGTACCCAGCACAGCTGGAGATGGAATGGCTCATGGTGGGACCACACTCAGAGGGAGGACACGTTCCTTATAAGCCAGCAAAAGTTTTCCCTGGGTAAGGAGTTGTTTGAAGCCACAGCATATCCTCACGTAATTCATACTGTTGGATTACACATTAGGCATACCCACACCTGCACAGGCCATTTGCCTTCCCTGCAGTGCCAAATTACTTCATATCTCCTAAATGTTCACCAAAGAAATCAGAGATCTTTACTCTCTTGGGGACAGAACTGCTGACAGTTGCAGGCACCAGGAGCATCTCTCTGCTTTGTAAAAGACCAGCAGTAAGGGATCACCCCAGAGCAAGCCAGACACTGCTATTCCATCAGTGCTCTTACAAAATAAAAGGTGGGTTTGAAGGACATCTTTGAAGTTCCTCTGAAAAATAAGTCATCCATCACTCAGTAGTGAATACCCATCATGACAAGTGATCTTCAATATGGCCTCAAATCTGTTCCAGCTCACCACAGAATATAACACATTTGAAACCCTATATTTTTATTTTCTGCCTTTCACAGGCAGGAATCAACCACCATTCTTCTGAGATGGCACCAGGGCAAGAAATTCTTCTCACTAAGTGGCTTTCTAGAAACAGGGCAACATTGCTGCAGCCATCACACCCTCCTTGCTGAACACAGCAGATTATACCTAATAATTTGTATCTGAAAGTGGGATTGGGGATTAAAGCACTCCCTTTATAATGTCATCTATAGCTTCCAACATGCAGCATGCAAAGGTACAGCGGTTCAATCCATGCAGGCATTTGGAACAGACAGGATGAAGACCAAAACAGCCATTTTCACCCACAGCTGAACTACAAGTGTTAGTATTATTGTGGTTGCGTTACTCTCAATGGCAAATGAGGCAGCATTTGCCACTCACAGTCAGATTGTGCAACAAGACTGTCTTGTACATGTAAATATGTCCCTCACTGGTGACCAAAGGTTACAGCTGCCTGCATGCACCACATGCTCTCAGGTGTCACCTCTGTGACACTCAGCTCCAGAAGATGTGTAAGCTCACCAGCTAAGCCTACAGTTAGTGAAAAGGAGCCCACAAAGGAGTGAGGTAGTTCAATGCAAGGCCAAGACCAATGAAACTGCAATTTGAACAAGCACTGGAGCACAGTCCCAAGGGATGCCTAAAGAGTGCATTGTGTCAGTAAAGTGTTCAGGGACCAGGGAAATGAGTCATGATTGCTGAACTCTTTCTGTGCTCAAGTAAACAGGACTTTGAGCACTCTGTGTTAAATATATGAGACTTTGCTATTGACTTATCCTCTTAACCAGAATAACCTCTCAGATCCCAGGCTGTGGCTAGCTCTCACATCAAAGGTAGGAACTGGTCAGCCACAGGCAACATTTGGAATTTAAGAAGCTTTGTATATAAGCATCTCATCCAACTGTGAAGCAAATGGGAGCAGCCAATGTGCTAGACACATCACGAGGGTTTGAAGACACTCAGGTGGAGTACTGGGCCAAATTTATCCAGCTGCAAGATCTGCACTGTCAGTGCAAGTTGATTTTTGGACAGTATTTGTTAAATTTGTCAGGAAAATGGCAGAGTCAATTCCCAGGCACCTAACTATGCAGCAGACACTATACAACTGAGATCTTTGTGAACATGACTAAAAAAAGTCAGTAGGTGTATGTAAAGCACCACATAAGGACTTCTTAGCAAGAGCCCACTATGCTGAGGGCTGAAGGCCAATTTCAGACACTCTCCTACAAGGAAGAACTGCATCTCACCGAGGTAATATTCATGGAGACCAGGAGAAAAATGTATGACTTTAAAAGATGGTCACCTCCTGAGCTGTAGCAGGGCAGGCTGCAAGCAAGGGGCTCCCTGCTAACAGCCCCAATTGTTCTGACTGTGCACAGGAAAGGCAAGAAAAGACTTGAATGGGGACAGTGCTGCAGCAGGTACTTTCTCCTTTCTCAGTATCTCCAAGGACAGGTAGGACACACTCCAAAATGATGAATGTGATAGAAAACTGTGAGTCTGTCCTACAACTAGGGAAGGAACAAAAAGTCCCAAGAGCCGCAAAACTTTCCTTGGGATGAGGAAATAAGCTCCTGAAGGCAGATCAGTGCCTAAAGCAATGCATGTGCTTAGCCAAGTGGCAGCTCATGACCCACAGATGAGGCCATGGCCACTGCTTCCAGAGATTGCTCCAGTTCTTGGCAAAATCCCTGCATTGGAGGCTACATCTCATTGCATGCTGTCAGGTTTCCAGCACGAGCTGGGAGAAGGTATGCATAAATGGGAAAACCAATGTCTGTAATAAGGACTCCAAAAGCAACAGCAAATCTGTCTCCAGGAGGGCCCAGCATAGCAATGATACATTCTCCAATTCGTTATAAGCATAGCCCTAATAATGCTTGTTTTAATCCTATTTCCCAGCTGTTTCTAATACATTGTTTTGTTTGCTTGCATGCTGGATCCAAGGCCATGTCTGCACAGCACCATCTAATTTTTGCTGCAGAGCCCTGTGTACACAAAGGCTGTGCTTTGTATCCTGTTCTACACTTCTCTACTACCTCTCTAAGAGCCACGTCCCTCTGCAGCAGATGGACAGGAAAGAACAGAGGGATGAAGGAAGGGCTGGCTGAACACTGAGCCATCCTGCCCATTGTCTATGCATTGGTTTGCTGGTTCACCCTCCTCATAAGCGTTGGACTACACAACAATGCCCCTCTTGCTTTCTACCTGCACGGTCTGTCAAGATGCTCGAACATTGCAATCACCTCTTTTCCAAAGGAGAGGCACAGAGAGCACAGTGCTGTGTCCCGGTCACGCTGCAGAGCCTCACGCCTTCCTCATGTGTGCTAACCACAGAGCAGGGGCACTGTGACTAGCCACAGATGTTTATTACTCCAGTGACACAAGAAGAAAGCACACCATGCCAGCTTGAGCAGCTGACAGTATAATGTGTTCTTGTAAACTTGGAAGCACTGAAAAATTAAGAGTGGATCCTCAGCGTGTCTGAGTCACATTTCAGGGCAGAGCAGCACTGCACGTGCACAGAACATCTCTTAGCAGGGATTCCCTGGGTGGCAGAAGCAGTTCACAGTTTTAGATGAGATGCTGTAATGAGAAGCCAGATGGGTGAGCTGAGAAGCTTAAGGCATGCTTCCATGGTAAATGCAGCAATCCTGAAATTGAGAAAATTCATTTTTCCCTGCGCAAATGCCCCAATTGGCCTGGAGAACTCTCTGCTGCAGGACGTAGAGGTCAGCAGCTCAAGGGGCTTCCCGAACAGGTTGGAGATCTGCAAACAACAGACATCTCCAGGGAACTGTAAAGATTAACAAAATAAGCAAGACTTTTGGAAAGAATGTAAGCCTACAGACTTTGAAGTGAAAGCCAAGCTCTAGCTCTTGGAGTGAAATATAAATTATCCCAGGAGAGAGCCCTGTGAGCTTTAGGATTTCTTTCTCTAACAAGAGTGCAGGGCCTGTGTTGGAGCCACAGTCTTAGGCTAGATGGAGCAATGGTCTGCTCCAGAGCGGCTTTTCCTAGAAAAGCTTCGGTTCTAATCTGAAAAATGCAGCTCTTGGCTTCAAATAAAGATCAGCTGCTGGAAATATGGAAATACTTTCTATACTTAAAAAAAGTATGCGTAGGCAAGAAGAAGGCCTCCTGTCAGAGCACTGCATGGGGCTTAATCACTTGGCTCCTGATGCCTTCAGCAAAAGTTGTTCATCCCAAGTCCCATGCAATGTTTCAGGAAAGGCAGCCCACATTCTCATAGTTCTCAGAACAGTTCTCAGATTTGACTATTTAAAAACTTTGGCATAAAGTTTCTTTAACCAAACAAAACTGAACTCCTTGGGCTAAACCCATCCCTCGAGGAACTCCACTGGAGTCCAGGATGGAACAGAAGGATTAATCTGGTCCATACTGTTTCTTTCTTCTTTCCTCAGTAAAGGCCTCTCCTGTATTTCTACACCCTCACTCCCACACCCCTGGTTTTTGGGGCATTTATCGCCCAGGTTTTTCATAGCCTATTTGCCTTCCTATCTATTTTTTTTTTTCCCCTCAAAGTCTCAATGGAATTTATTTGTCTTTGCAGTACTGTAGCATCTTGGCTTTCTACAACATACAAACAGAAGGGACATCTGATGTGAGCAGAGAGAGGCAGAACAAAAGAGACTTTAGTATTCCCATTGTAGCCTTTGCAAACTGAGACACAGAGAGATTGACTTGTCCAGTGTCAGACAGAAAGTTTGTGCAGAGCTGAACCATCATTTCCCCAATGCTTTTCTCATACAAACATCCCTTTGTTTTCCAGCAGAATATAATCCTCCTCTTTCTTCTCTTTACACTTCTGGTTTCCTCCTCCTGCCCTTCTCTCTCCATTATTCTTTCCTTCTGCATTTATGCCTCAAATATTTACTTTTTGTGTGTGCTAAACCCTCTTTAACCCCTTTCTCCCCTTGCTGCAGGCTATTGTCTGTCTTCACAGGGCTGTGAGCGTTCCCGGTGTGATTCCTCTGATTTTCCACAAGCCACGCAGAGGGGCTTAGCCAAGGGTTGCCAGGCCTTTGCCGCTGGGATTTTGCTGACGGAGGCTCATTGGTTCAGAGGCAGAGAGGCCACAGCATGGCACAAGCATTTGGTTGAATAGAAGCAACATGTGCTCCGGACTAGTATTTTAGCACCATCTGGCAGAGATAAATGAGGCTGGACACTCTGCATCTGCCGATCTCTCTTCAGCGGACAACAGCCTGATCCCTGATGCAAAGAAAGAGCGTTTTGGTGCCCTGAGCTCCCCAGGAGCCTGCGAGGCTCTCCTGCCATCCCTCCCCGCTGCAGGCAGCACAAGAGCACATTTTGATTTCACAGAGGAAGGAAGGAAGGATTCAATTGAATTTAAACTAAAGGCAGCACCAGACACTAAAAAATACAAAATTAAGCTGTAAATATCATTACCAACTATTATTGGAGATTAACCCAGAGCTATATACTTCTCCACAATAACTAATAAAGGTAGTACCTGATCTCATGGGAAGCATTTAGGACTGCAGGTCAGAGTGTGGCAGGGCCAGGGTGAAAGGCAGGTTGGACTAGCACCACACACTGGGGCAGGGATGGTGGCTGTGCCCCTCCATCCTCTGTTTGCTTTCTCAAGCCACCAGATCCAGTGTGCAGACTGACACACAGATCCATGCCATAGCTTCAAAAGTTGCAAGAACCATGGACACCTAAAAGTCTGCACAGAGGACTAATCCCACTGCATCACACACCACACTCTTTATTCCAACTGAGACAAAACTCACATACATTGCATTGTTGCATTTATTCTAAAATGAGAAGACGACTGATGGGTTTATACGTATTAGTTACCATCAGTCCAACACTAATATTACTTTCTCTGTGTTTTTTTATTCTGTCCTACTTTTTATTAATTATACACCGCTACTGCTCGCTGAAATATCTTCCTGGCCAGAGCAATTGGGTGGTAGTACAAAAGGCTACCTCCACTTCCAAGTTTTGCCAGTGTAAGCCAGCGGTCCGGCTGCTTTTCTCCCCGCCTACACCAACAGGTCGGTTCCTCTGATTTCTCACTGCTTGAATCCCTGCACAGGGACAGACCCTGCCAGCACAGCCCCCTTTCCTCCCCTGCCTCTAACACAGAGAGGCAGGGCTGGGGTTTGGGGGACCCTGCTAATTGCCGAGATTGTTATTCCTTCCACGAGGTACTTGGCAGCATTGAGCCTCCCAGCACAGCCTTTGAATGGCCACACATTTAAACAGTAGCCTCATCTTGAAAGCAAGCCAAAGAATAGGCAAGGCCTCAAGAAAGATAGAGCGGCTTGCAGCAAGCATGCAAATTCATTAGCCTCTGTGCACGTGTGGCCTCTAATAAGCCGTGTTCAGCATCTGAAGCCTAAAACATCCCACCCTGTGCATCCCACCTAAGCCAACAGCCAGGCTTTGCCTTTTCATAAGTGGCACAAAACCATTCAAAGCATTAGAAGAATAATGAATTTATGCACAATCTGCAGTGGAGGCTCTGCTTCAACTCCATCCATGGGGGATTTTATTCATTTCATTTTAAACATACACTAATAGAGATGCTAAGAGAATGCAATGGCTGTGAGTCGATCTTTTACACATTTCTTTTTTATTTTCATCAGGACTTTGGAATCAGGCTGAGATCTTTCAGTTCCTACACTTAGAAAAATAATTAGACATTATAGGTAGCCCCGTGGATAGCACATCTGACTGCTAGTCAAAAGACTTGGCTCTATTTGTGGTTCTGCTCCTAAATTGCTTTATGATCCTGAACAAGCTGTTTTAACTGTGCCAGATCTTGGTTTTCCTCTCTACAGAACGGAAATAATGACTGCCCACATTAGTAAAGCACAGTCAGGTTCATAGACCTCAAAAGCACCTTTCAAACATGAATTAATTTTGTCTGAAAAAGCCTCTCCGAGTTCTCTGAGGCAGGGAACTGTGGCAGTGCACTTTTACAGATAGGCAAAAATGAGGCACCGACAGTAGGAAAGACTTGCTCTGGTGATCACCGAGAGGGCTTTCTGGGAAGGAATGGGAGATGTTAGGAGAACTGGAAAAATTAGATCATCTGACACAAAATCCTGTGTTTTATTTCTTAAGTGTGCAAGGGATAGACGTGCTGCTCTAGAGGGAAATAAGTGTATTCAGCACCTTGAGCTTTTAGTCATTAAATTTCTTGCCGTCTACAGATTGCTCTACACATCAGTGACCACCCAGACGCAACACTCTTTTATGGTGTTAATAAACAGCTACGGGCCATTTGTAATCTGAAGTCACATTTTACACAAGGCCATGGTCTCTATCCAGGCCTAGTGTGCATGAATATTTTCTTTTCATTTCACTCCCCTCTCAATTACAATTGAGTTTCTCATGGAAACATTCCTCAGAATTTTATAAACCCATAAAAAGCTTAGAACTGCTGGTGGATTCCTGTAGGAAGGATGCAGGCCCTCTTTGTAGCTTTAGAGGCTGGGTACCCAGGGTCCCATCCTCTACTAAATTCTGTAGGCTAGAATAATTTCCTTTGACTAGCATTGGTTTAGTCAACAGGCTTTTTCCAAAAAGCTGCAAAAGGGCATCTGCCAGCACCTGTCACACATCAGTAACGTGCTTAGGGTTTCCCATCCGTCTCCCAGAAAGCCTCCCACTCACATCCTGGAGGTCCCCAGCCACCAGTAACTTCTCTAGGACAAAAAAATAAAATAAAATATCTAATTATGTACAACATTGAGGAGGCACTTTGCTGAAACGTCAGCCGTACAAAGGAACCATATGCCAGTGCCCCCAGTGTGCTTTGCAAACATCTGCCTCTCAAGGGATTTCAGGCCAGACAGTAAGAAAGCAACTTTAATTAGAGGCCAATTGAGATCCTTGTCCCAAAGCCTGTGACTTCCCTAAAAAAGAAAAATCCATCCTAAACAAACAAGGCAATTGCATTTTCCCCCATGTTTAAAAACAGTCTACATTTTCTCTTTTTAATTTGTCTGACAGAGATCAACATGGCCCATCCAAACCGATGCACAGGCTGAGAAAGTTCCCATTGCCTTCAGAAAAATCCCTGTCCAGGAAGGACGGTTATGTCTAATATGAGTGTCAGAGTAGGTTTTAAATTAGTCATTTTTGACTGTGGTTCATTTAACATTCACAAACTAGCACCTCTCAATTAATTAGGCTTACATTTCCCCTGCCTCACCTCGCCTCAAATCCCATCTGACCAGATACATTTCTGCCTTTGCTCATCTCCTTTGGTCCCTCTTTCTTTCTGCCAGGGCTTATGATTTCAGCTTGCAGCTATTGTATCATCCTGGGAAGCCGATTTAAAAAAAAAAAAAAAAAGAAAAAGAAAAAGGGAAAACCTAAATCTGCCATTCAAAGGGGAGATTTCCCTTCCTGTGCATGAATTCCCTGGTTAGGGATAAAGCAAGATTCATGTCCTAAGCTCTTGACACAGGACAAGCAAAAGTAGAAACTATCCCTGCAGAGGGGTATGTGGGAGAGTAGCCAAAGCCCTGGTGGGATCACAGAGGCTGCTCCCACCCCTGTGCAGGACACAGTTCATCCCGACAAGGCAGCTGCAGGGCTCTGGGTGAGGCACGGCCAGGCAAATCCAGCAAACCCAAGGTAGCAGGAATGGCAGCAGAAAGCACCCCAGCTGACACCAGGCACAGCACATCTCCTCGGGGGCACAGGGAAGGCTCACAGGCTACACTGTGATGCTGGGCTGCTCCACGAGCTGCTCTCCACAGCTCTGACCTGGGGAGCAGGACCTCCCTTCACACCCCACTTCTGTTCTTGTTGCACTTTCCCAGGGTCTACTCCTCTGCAACCCAACCTAAAACCAGCCCCAGCCCACCAACAGGGCCCGTGCACAACCCACTTGCAGCTGACTTCAGACTGCCCGGACCTCTCTAACAAAGCACTGAACTGTGAAGCAGCAGCAGCAGCAGCAGCAGCAGCAGCAGTTCCTCCGAGGGTCTCGCCAGGAAACACCCTGGGTGTAACAGCAATTGCTTTAATGTCCCCAACAGCATCCTAAAACTAAACAAAACCAGGGCATACACTTTACATACAGTGGGAGGGGGACAGAAAGACACTTGCAGGACTAAATAATTTATTTGCCTCTCTTACAGATGCTGACATTTTTGACACACATTAAACATTAATGGAAATCATTTTATGGATGGCTGAGTCATGCCAGTCAATGGATAATCTCCTGCCTCTCCACCTGCCCCTTTCACCCTCATCTGGCTCCTATCACAGAGTGCAGCCACTTGTAACTCTGCCCTCTGAAAGAGGCCAGGCTCCCCCAGATGCCAAAGAGCAGAGCAAAAGCACCGAGGGGTCTGAACAGACCCTAACAAACACATGGGCAAGAACCAAGCCCATGGAGTCCTAACCCCGCTGCTGTTAAATTCACAAACCTGCTGTTTTGTTAATTAGCTAACATGAGATGCTGTGAATCGTTTTGGAAAGCAAATTACCTCCCTGATTTCCAAAAGCTTCCTAGCTGCATTTCTTTTTTTAACTTACTATTTTTTCCTTCTCTCAATGTATAAATGCCAATTAAATTACTGCCTGCCTCTGTTTAATCTAATGTTAGCCTACTCATATTTTCAGCTGCTCCCTGATGCCAGTAGGGCCCCTTATGCCCAAATCTCTTTAGCATGCTAGTATAAATGTTTATAGCCCTAAGATGTAGTGCTATGAGAAGCCTGACATTTTTGTGCTAATAATCTGTGATGTTATTGTAATGTTGAATTCAAAAGGATCATCAATGGGTTGAAAATGCAGTTTTCCTTTAGTTTATTCCAGCTAAGGATTCATATAAAAAGATGACTGGGATTAAAGTCTCATGAGCTGTCTGGATCTCTTTCTGGACAAGCAACCCTTAAATTTGCTGAAATAATACTCACCAGAAGGTAGTGTTACAAAAAGCCACTGGGCAGGTTTCAAAGACAGAGGGTATGAACTTAATCTCATGTATCATAGACTCATTCAAGTTGGAAAAGACCTTTAAGATCATTGAGTACAATTGTTAACCCAGCACTGCCAAATCCACCATTAAACCCACTAGACTGTGATTCTGGATACCAGAGTTACCAGGAATATATTCTTCATCCCAAACACACATTTCTTTATGGAATTATTATCACCTAAACTCAGTAAATTGCCTTCTTTTCACTAAGAGGGAGCTCAGAGCTGCACAAATAACTGGCTACAGGTTAATGAGTTCTGATTGATCTCCAGAGGGTGCAGGCTGCTGCTCTATAGATCCCTGACAGCTGGAGTCAGTGACCACCCGACTCATCCCTGAAACACAAGGAAATAGTTTGGGGCCCCTCTTTCCAGCCCATTACCAGGCTGCATTTTTTTCTTTCAACAGAGGTGACAGAAGTGCAATATATTGGCAATGATATTTTAATTTTACAGATTGAACTATAAAGTCCTTTTCCCACACACATTTTATCTTCTTCTGAAGGGATTTTACTGGTTGGTGGTTTCACTGAGCAGCATGCTCTGCAAAAAAACAGCAATTCCAGGTAGGAGGAAATTGTCACATGCAACATGTCAGTAATAGTCCACAAAGTTTATTAGAAAGGTTTCACTATCTTTAGATAGTGAAATTATACTTTTATCTGAGACAACCTATTGCAGCCTGTAGAACCTTGCTACAGGTGACTGTGGAGCCTCCCTCAAGTACAATGCTGAGGAGCAGACCCCAATCTAAACCCAGCTAAGTCAACCAAAGGACATTTAATACCTTCAGTAAATAAGAAATGAGGAGAAAACACAGCTTCTCCTTTCTCCCACATCTCCTAGTGTAGGTGGGATTTCACTCCTCTGGCTGCAGTGATTTTAATAACCCATTCTTGTATTTTTCTCCAGCCAGGAATCCATCCTGCATAACCATCTCATGCCAGGCATCCCTGCTCTCCCACACAAACATGCAGCTACACACACCTTCTCATATTTTGGTTCTAGCTTTGCTGATAGAAGGACAGACCATGTCCACATTTCCAAACTACAACTCAGGCCAGGGTTTCCATGACCTTTTCCTGCAAACTCCAACTCTGCTGCTGGACTGATTTATCCATTGTGTCAGTTGTTCAATAACTCTTAGGCACTGCCATGTTAATATTGCTTTGCATAAACAACAAGTCACAGTCAGAAGTCAATGAAACATTAGGAATGATGACAAATCAGAAATAGCAAACCAACTGCACAAAGGAAAAGAAAGAAATGCAGTGATATTTTTCTGCCTGCTTCCAAAGAAAAGTAGAATGAAAGATGGACTGGAGAGAACAGATTCATCACGCTTTGGCTTCATTACTATAATAATTAATTTATATTAGCAGGTGCACATTAAGAAGATCTGTTTCCACCCCTCTGCCACGGCCAGCTGGTGCAACATGCGTGTGTCAGTCATGGGAAATAGTGGTTGTGCTGATGCCCTCACCACCCCTCTTATGTCTGCATCCTGCAGCTTTTTTATGGGGTCCAGTCAGCAGCACTGGTGGAGCTGCACAAACACAGCACAGAGAGCAGGTTTTACCCCAAAGTGCCTGAAGTGGCCAGAGCCAGCTATGGTGGGAGACAACCAAACACATAATAGCATTTTCCATATTTCATGGGAGCTGACTGATGGCAGAGTGCAGGTGCCATGGCCAGTTATTTGAAAGAAGACATTTATAATAGCCTTTTATAAAACTGATATTTATAAAGCTGCACTGGAAAAGCTGCTAGGACTTTCCAACCAGAGCTTTTGTTCCTGAGGAACATATCATGGAAATGTTCATGAGTCCACAGATCTCTGTTTTATACCTCATCCTGTGGATCCCACTGTGGGATTTGACCCAGTGCCCAACACCACAGTTCTGGAATATTACACGGGACCAAGAGGGCCAGAAAAACATCCTTTTGATAATGCCTGCTTAAATTTTGTGACCTGATGAAAATGCAGCCTGTGGAAATTTGTCTACCCTCTCCACCACTTTTCTTAGGAAGCCCTATCAAATGTTGTGATATCCATTTATAGCAAGGTGTACATTAACTCCAGAAAGCCGAGATACATGACACTGGCTACTGATGAAAGCTGCAGGATAAAGCAATAATGACATGCTTGGGAATAAAAAATGCATACTGAAATATTATAAGAAAAAAGTTATCATGCAGGAAAGGTACAAAATTCAATTTTCTGAGTGGTATACTGGCTTAAATGATACAGACAAACAATCTTTTCAAGGCCATGAAAGGCCATTTGCTTTTTTGCAAATGTTTTGTGAACTCACACTCAGAGAGAAAAACAAAGAGATAAATGGTCTCTTCTTCCCCTGCACTGAAGTGCTACAGTACTGAGCACACTGCCTGCTATAAGACTACTGACAATTAAGGATGTTATCACCCTGAGCAGTATCTCTGTCTGCATGTATCTGATCTGCCCATTACCATCATCCTCTGCCACCACAGCACAACCATGCACAGAAATCTTACGTTATGGGAATAAATATCCATTGAAGCCAAAGTGGAAAGTCAGCTGAGCACATAAATTGCCCAGATTCTACCCGAGGACAAGAATAATTATCTTTCCAAATCCACTTAAAAACCCTGACTAAAGAATAGTTTCTGAAGGGGTCAAGCCCTGATGATAGCTAACACTTTCAAACGAATCTTTGTTATTGCCCAAATACAAAGAGCTGTTTTAACGCACCACGGCAGAAGAATGCCTCTTCCACAAGCGAGCTTGCCCCCATTTCTGCAGATCATCACTTAAGTGTTCGGAAAGTCATCTGACTTTCTGGCTTTGAAAGATTGCACTTTGATGTCCAACAGACAGATGTCAGCATAAAAAGATGAGGGGTGGGGGGAAGTCCAAGCTCCGCACAGCCAGCAGTAATCAACAGAACAGCAGTGAGCTTGTCTGTGGAGACCAAATAAGCAATAGCAACTGAGCTACCTCCTCACCCCTTTGCTTCCAAAAAGTGCTTAGCAATAAACAGCTACAAAAGTGCCAGTAAGGTGAAGTGCCCTAAGTCCCTGCTACCTGTTTAGTGGCCCTGCAACCACTTAGAGCATCACTAGCTCAGCAGCACCCACCACTGCTAGAAAACAGGGACCCAGCAAAATAGCACACTTTAAGCTGTAACACCAGTTTGTCCCTTGGGTGTCAATTGTTTGAGGAGAAGTGTGTTGCAGTTTATGCTACCACTGTCACTGCTGTTCCAGAGATAAACAGAAGGCTTCTGTCATCAGTGTTTTCAATCCAGCCCTTTTCACAAGCATTGCTATTCAACTATAATGATTGTTTTGTTATGTGTGGTTCTACTTGGAAAACTCACTCCATAAAAACAAGATCATGGAGTTCATGTTTATTGCATCTCAATGATTTCCAGATCAAATGCATTCAGTTTACAAGTAAAAAAGATGTTTGGTTTGTTTTTCCAACTACCAGGTCTACAAACTCATGCTGGGATCTAGAAGTTAAGTTGTCATCTTTTTGGCTTGTATGTTTGCAAGAGGAACGAAAAAGAAATCTGCTTGCATGCTCCTGGAGCAGCTGTGTATTTCCAGCTTCAACAGAGATAATAAGGAATAAAAACAAAGACAATATCTTCAAACCCACTTATCTAATTCTGCGCTTCAGGGCTTCAGAAAGGTAATCTGATTTTAAAAGCTACTCCAAGGGCAACTTGAAGTGACAAGACTTAAGTACCACTTAAAATCTTACTGCATATTTAGGTACATAAATAGTATGTACCTAACTTTAGACACCCATTTTTCAAAACTGTTCCCCTTAATTTAGTCAGCAAATTAATCAGATTTGCATGTGATTACACATAGCAGATCATTTCTGTAGGAAGGTGTTATTTTTATATAGACACTTGTCGGAGCAGAATTGCATGTTAAACTAAAATTTTTGAGTCCGCAAGCTGAGTCTGCATTAACTATTTGACAGCTGCAAATTATTGCATTACAGACATGGCCAATTTGCTTACACAGACCCACGTGCACACATGTAACTTAACCATTCCCCAGCTGTCTGTCTGTAACACCTCAGCGCTGTAGGGTTTAGCTGGTTTCCCAAATGGCACCTCCCACAGGTTGTAATCAGGTGTCTGAGCCCCACTGTCCTGCACATGAAAGAAACAAGATGTTCTAGGGGCAGAGGAACAGATTAGCTCCCTACCATGTTGACACACAGATCTCTAAGTCTTTGTCATGTCTCCTATGAGTTCCCTACAGCAAAAATTTTCAGTCATGCCTTTGTTTCTCCCCATTTCATCCCTCCAATACATTTAGCTCTTTCCTTCTGGGCTCCTATGCCAAATGGCTTTGGATGCCACCAGTCAAACATAAATAATACCCACAGGGCTGCTCTGTGGATCCCAGTGTGATGGTCACCTTGAGCCTTGCAAAGGGTTTGCAGAAGCATTAGCTAACAACTGGTTGTGAAACACAGATTCGTGGCAGGTAAACTGAGGGAATGTTCACTCCTTTAAACAGTTGTCACAAAGCTTTCCTTCATGGCCTGTGGTATAGCCATGCTAATGCTGATCACCCCATTGGATCTGGGCTTTGCTTCTTCCATCCTTGTGCCTTTGGGAGTTAATGACAATGTCTGATGGCAACCAAAGAGATAATGCATAAGAGCTTACAGGAACGTGGGCTGAAAATAAAGCCCGGGAACACGGCCAGCATTTGCAGATGTACTGGGTTAGTGCGTTCAGAGGAACGTTCCAAAATATTAGCCAGTTTTACACACCCAGCCTTTCCATGCTGGTTTCATAAGCTGGAGGTGCCTGCTTGCAAGAGCAGTCCTGCCAGGCCATCCTTGAAGCTTTATTGTGGCTTTCCTCCCTTCCCTATCTCCCTCCCAAGGACAAGCAAGGGTGTTTAATTAAATCCAAATGCTAACATTTTTAGCTAAGTGTAAAATTGTTGATTTGGAAAGCAGCGTGCCTGGCTTTCATCATTAAGGAGTGCTGTGATCAATGTAACATCAGGCCAATTATGGCTGTTATGGTGCTGAGAGATGTATTTCTGTTCTCTGGCTCTCTTTATGTATTCAGGTGTAAGCTAAGAAAGTGCAGCCTCAAATGCTAATTGTGCTGCTTAGGATATATTCAGTCCCAAGGAGTCCTGTCAATCACACAGCCTTTTAGGGCCAGGCAATTGCCAATCCTTTTCCACTGCAGCCCCAGCCAAGCTGTTGCCCATCATGATGGAATCTGCCTGGAAACTCACAGTCACGCAAGACAAGGCTGCTGCTCCTGCAACAAGCCACTGCTGACTTGCCTTCACAAACTGTCAAGGGGACTCTGAAACGAGCACAGTGAGAAGGAATGGGTGTACTTGTGGCTCACTCCGTCCTCCGGATGATATTTTCCCAGCAGTAGTCACAGCTCGTGCTATTTGAGTCATTCTCATCTGAGAATGCAAATAGTTCCCAAGTGGTAACAGCATTTCTGCTGGCAGCCTGAGAGTCTCCCAGTGCTCCAAGCTGAGCTGAATCCTGGAGAGCTACGGGCTGCTCGATGTCAGGGGAAGGGGCCTTGTACAGATGGCATGGTAGGATGGCAGACAATGAAATGCTGGGGGCCGGAGGGAAAACTGAGCCCTCACAATACTAGTGGCTTTAGACTTTGGATTAAACCTAATTCTTTGTCATGTTGATGCAGAGAGGAGCAGCACTTCTCAGTATTCAGAGAATTTTAGATTTACCCCACTGAAACCATCCTTCAGTTCCACACTTTTGTATGACTTTCATCATGGTCTCTCTGCAAATTATTCTCATTCCTTATAAGAAGATATGGATTTGCCTTGCTATTTACAGCACCGGACGTTGAACAGTTACTGACTCAGACCTGAATGCTTCCTACTTGGATTTCCATGAAAAGTAACATTAAATTGGAGTCTAAGTTGAGTAAATTCAGATATCTGAAAGCAAAAGGAGCATTTTGTGGGAAGTTGCAATTATTCCACACAACAACAAAAAAAAAAATCCAGAAAATTCAGAACTGAGGTGAATGTAAAGGCAAACAAAGATGACTAAAATATGGAAATCAGTGTTAAGGCATACCAGCAACAATGCAGAGAGCCTCCAGCGTTATCAGTGAATGAGTACACGGCTATGGCTAGTGCACAGTACTGATAGCTGCAGATTAAATTGATATTGAAAGCCCATTGCAGATTAAATTGATACTGAAAGCCCATTTCATTTTTTATCTTTCCTTTATTAAATTATTTTAGGATGAGAAAAAAGAGACCACATATCCGTCTGCTAAGAATAACACAAGAGGTATGCCACATTAATCTGGCAATAAAGCCATCATAGACAATCCTTTGGCTAAAAGCCTCAGGATGTACATCTTACTCAAAAGTTGCTTGTAAATTAATTTAGCCCAAGAAACAGTTACTGCCTTATAAACATGGGGTGTTTCTAACCATTCCCTTAACTGTCACTCTGCAAAAAAATAGGAGATGATGGAGATACCCAGCTATCAGTGAAGGTCCCAATCCCTTTTTACAGCTTGTTTAAGAACACTCTTTAGAAATTAACACTGAATCTACACTTGCATTTTATTCCTCGGAAGGAAGCAGCCTTCCCTCCCATGGCATACCCTCTCCAAAAGCCTGTGAAAAAAGTCACCCATGTCATAGTGAGGTAGATCAAAGCTGCAGGTGGCCAATATGTAAAATCTTCGCCCAGCTCCATGCGGCTCTGCCTGGGGTCTTCCTCTGCCAGCTCTCATCTCCAGGAAGCTCTGACATTTTCCTTGCTGGTACCAAGATAAAGAAGGATAATGGTACCAGGGTTAGCCAGAAACATTTGCTTTTCAGTCCTGGCCACTGACATAACTTGTGATCACATGCAAATTGTTCACTCTTCCAGCATCTTGGTTCATCCATATGCTGGGGACAGTGTGTTTCCTTGCCTCCTGAGAGCAGCCACAGCGCCTTGAAGCAGCATCTTGTCTTTCCACTGGCCAAGAAAATTTCTTACCATCAGTGCTAAGTGGGTGTTTTCTCTGTACGGTTTGCTCAGAGGAAAATTAAGAGGGAGAGAGCAAAGATGTAAAGCTGTTCTTGAAAGAAAATGTCCACCTCTAAAAAAGTGAGAAAATATTCAAGTGCCACACGTTAGCACTGCTGCCAAGTGAAGTCTTGAGCAATTAGTCTGTTGATTGCTTGAACTTCACTGGGTGTAATCTAATTTACCATCAGTGCAAGCCTCAGTATGTTTCCAGCACGTGGTGGTCAGAAACAGCTACCCTCAGCTGTGCTCTTCACTCCCATTGTGCTGTTCTGACCCACTGAAGACCTTCAGATGCAACTTAACACCCAGCGCAAATTTTTAGTGAAGCAAGCGAGAAAGAAGAGTGGTGAATACTGCATTCAGAAATTCAGAAAGAAAACCAGCTTGTCTGAGTCGTCTCTGAGCTTTCAACACACACATTTGAGCAGGACTGCTCCTATCCTGCAGCAGCCGCCACGGAGAATAGTGTGCTTGGAGGCAAAGTAAATCTACTGTCTGGGTGAAGGGAGAGAGGCATGGGAAAGCCAGACCCCTCACTGAGGTCACGCAGGGGGTTATCACAGACTCAGGATAAGCCCTTGTCCCTTGCACAGAGCCCTGTGCCATGCACCACTTGGCCTCCCCTGACAGAGACCAGGACCGAAACAGTCACTAGCTTATCCTCCACACTGCAGATGTTTACAGGTATTTTGACTAAACACTTCAAAAAATTGCCTGTCTCAGAAGCACGTTTACACATTCTCAATCTTCTGAGCTTTCAAACATCTCATTAGATCTGAAATTCCCACCACAGCAAGTGGTGATCTTCAGAAGGTGCAGAGTCTCATTGGTAGAAGAGGCATTTAAGCGCAGAGTGGGTGTTAGCTCAGATCTCTTCCTCCTCACATCTTCCTTATATATGACAAAGTCTGCACTAAATTTCTGAGCAATAACAGCTCCAAAAGTTGGGAGACTTGAAAATAAAACAAGAAACCACATACCTAATTGCCTGGGTACTGGACTGTATAACTCCTCAATAAATGAGCCTGAAAGCTGCCAACAGATTTAGAGAAAGGAACTGAAGTGCGGGGCAATAAGCATCACTCTTTTGTAAAATGTTTTTTGGAGAAGCAAGAACACTTGGTCACCAAAACCATGACCTTCGACTTTTAAAACAAATGCCCCCACTTTGTGTGGCATGTTCAGTGAAATGAAGATTTGGTTCTCAATAGGAAAACTTACACATTGAAATCTGAAGTAATCAGTTGTTTGTCAGGTGAACCAGCACTGATGTCAAATTACCTCTCCTTTAAAATGCTTGTCCCATATGGCTGCGTGTGAGGTGCTAAGCAGGGCATGGAGATGAAGCTGGCGGTCAGCACTGTTAGAAATTGGGTTAAGAACTAGACAGCTACAGAAAGGAAAGACTCTCCCTGCTCCCAGCCTTCCAGTAAGACAGTCACATCTGGACCTAAACCTGAAGAGGGGACTCATCAGAGGCACTACAGCTTCCTGCTCTGGAATACTTGGTTTGTTGGAGTCTGTGATTTTAAATTGGGTCAACTAACCAATAACGTAGCAAAAGAAATTAAAAAGAAATGCATACCAAAAATGAGGAAAAAATTGCAGTGGGCAGCAGAGAAATGTTATATGAAATTATTAATGACTGGGTTATCTTTGTTCTTCACCCTGCTGTCTTGTGAGGGAAACCAGGTCTCACACAGGACTTGTAGCTGTGAGTCAAATCTGTTCCTCTAGACAGGACAAGCATCCAAGTTCTCAGATGCATCTTCATTACAATGGATCCCAGCCACATGTTCTTCTGGCATAGAAGGCCAAATTCCAAGACCTTTCCAAGGCCATTTTTAGGCCAAGACCTGGATTTTGTTATGAGGGATCTTGTGCTGAAAGGCAGTCAACAAGTCATAAAGAGACGTGCTCATCTCCGATCTCTCCAGGCTGGAGCCATATCTCTTTACAGAAGCTTCCTGTTAGAGAACTTGTGTCATCTGGGAGACAATGCTCATCATTTTTTCAGGCAGAATACATTTTTATTCAAGTCACAGATACATATTATTTCCTGAAAACGGAGTAATCTAATTATCCTATGATCTGCCTTTAACCCAACTGGAATTTATAGGAACTTAATGCAAATATATAGGACTTCTCTAAAAGAACAAGATTGTGTGATAGTTCAGAACTGCCAGGTCTTTCCAGATGAAAGTGAAATGGGGTAAGAACAGACAGATAGTAAGTTAAAATGAGGACAATGAGTCAAAAAAAAAAAAGATAAAGGGAGACAGGAAGACTCACTTTTTAATGAAAATATTATCCTGCTAAACTGCATGATTAAAAGTCAAAAGAAGAAAATTTTAATGTGACAGAAGTTAAAAGAAGTACATTTTCTACAGATTTTTATTTTAATCTTGTCTTCTAATAGTCAGTTGCACATAAAACTGTAGGATGGTAATTGGAAACAGAGTCTCGTCCCATGACAGGAAATAAACTCTTATCAATGGCTTTTGCAGATCTCAGTCAAACCATTGGGAAATTGGTAGTCCTGAAAAATTAATATGTAAGATCATGATCTTAGAGAACAATATAGCAAATGCACTTATCTGTAGTAAATCCATACTGGGTTTTTCGCCGTAAAGATAACCCTTGAATAAGAAATCCAGCCATTTCCTGGTTTGGACTTCGTCAGGATTCCTGGTAACAGCATTGAGGAAAAAACCCACGTAATTTGCTTGGCAATCTGAGACAGACTCCAGCTTCCAAGCAAGTGCAAACAAGAGATTTTCTAGCATCACATGAGCTGAGCTAAAGACAATAACAGAGCATTATATAACATGACAGAAAGCCATTTTCACCACAATCCATTAGTGCAGTTGAATCACTCAATTCTGCAAACTGTACTGATCATTCAACATTAATTGGAGCAAATTAAGTTATAATTTATGACTGTTCTTCTTCATAATTACTTATGGAAGGAAACAGTGAGGAACTAACAGTTAAGATGATGGGGAAAAACTTCAGAATAATTTGTTAAACATAAGTGTCCTTTCTTTTTCTTTTCCGTTCTTCTTGCTTAGAAATAGCCTGGTAACTTACACCTTGGTTACTTGGGCTGTCATTTACAGCTATGCCCCAATATCCAACTCATGGGAAACAGAAAATTCACAGCACACTTCCTCTAGATACCTGGATGGGAACTATGTCCATATTTGTGTGAGAGACACCCAAGAGCCAGTGGACCTCCCTGGATGATATGACAGTGGAAGGGGTTTTAATAAGAAATAAAGGAAAAATAATGAAAGAGAAGAAACCAGTATAGTCAGGAGATCTACAAACCAAGGGAGGAATCCATGAGTCTGAGGCAGAGGCATTATTACAGATCAGTAGTCCAGGCACAGTGTGACTTGTGCACTGGGCCTGTGTCTCTCTTTTTCCAGAATGATTGGGACTCTTAATGAAATCAAGACATAATTTCAAACAAGATCAATAACTACTGCTTATTTTATATACACAGAAAAGGAAATTTAACTTAGGCTCAAAGGCAAATTACAAAGAGAAAGAAAATATCTAGCAATGTAACCTCATAACCAATTATTCCTTTCACAGTCTATTATTCCTTGCATATTGTCAGTCCTCTTCAATTAAATGCCCTGTGCTATTTTAAAGACTATTCATCAGTGCCAGTTCAAATAGATGTTGTAAATTCATGCAGATGAGGAAGACAGACATTCAAGTCATAATTCTTTATTCCAGGCTAACTTGGTCAAGTTATAAACTCCCTTTTTGAACATAAAACAGGCCTGAATGATCCATTTTTCCACGGTGATCAGAAGACAGGGTGCGGGGTTGATAAGGACATGCTGATATTTGGCAGTAAAACCTCATCAAACCTTTCCAGACAAGATAACATTCAAATTCAGAATCTGGAATAAAAGCACTATGCAATTTCTTGTCCAAGCTGAAAATCCATGATCATTTTGTTCCCAGTTTTCTCCTGTCACACACTGTTTTCTTAAACAGAAGATATCTGTTGTAGAAAAAACCTAAAGGATTTGACATGAATAAAAAGGCTTTGGTTCCTACTCTGCCTTCATGTTTACCAAGTAGCAAATCTTGCCTGAATTTTCCTGCAGTACACAAAGATAACTAGCAGCTAAATAACATACTGCAAGCAAACATATAATTACAAGGCCAAGTCAGTACATACAATCCATGCATGAAACACCCACTGAAAGAGATGGGAAATCTTTACATGGAATCCCTGCAGATTCAGGACCAGGTGGTAGCCTGGACTGTATAAATCAGATAAGAAGTTGGCCCTTGGTTCCTATTTTTGAAGATAATATGTCTTTAAACAAAAAATGGCACAAGGTAGAGATTGGTGATAGGCTCAAATGATGGCTATTTTCCCAGGGAAGAACACAAAATCATGCTAGTGCAAAGGGTGATGATGGCTTTTCACTTTTCTGGAGAAGCAGAGAAAGATTTTGAGGACAGCTCACATGAGGATGGTCTTCACGTCAAGGAGCAGTGGAATCTACAGATAATTAAGCAATTGTAAGGGCACTAGATAAGCCACCACATTAAAAAGCTTGGCAGAGCCACTACCCATCTTATAAGCAAGAGAAATGAGTGCTCCAGCCTGCTCAAGCACTCACTGTTGCTCAAGCCAGCCTCGTCTGAGCCAACCTCCTGGTCACCTTGCCACAGGAACCACAAGAACAATGCTACCATCCAGAAGTTCTTCCTTGAGCCTGTTCACTGGAGGAGTTTGGGTCTGGAATGGAGATACGCAGGGCACTGAAAAAACTGAGCCTGAACAGCAAAAGACAGACATGGCTTCAGGATGAAGATGCTCCTTGTTCTGTCCCCGTGGTCCCCCCTCACCTGTATCAGCCACAAAGGCTTGGAAAAGAGACCAGAATGAGGTGAGATTGTGTTCTGTTGGCCCTGTGCACATGGATCAATTTTCTCATATTGTAAGAGCCCACCATCCTCCTAAGCCCAGTGATGACAGACGTCCTCTCCTCTGCCAAATTTCTCATCTGTCAGGTGTCTCTATGAGAAAAGATGGTTCTTTTCATTCTTACCCACAGCAGCAAGCCAAAAATAACAAAAACAACAACAGCAAAAACACACCCAAAATAACCAAAAAAACCCCCACACCAACAAACAAAATCCAAACCAAAAAACTACTGAGCATTTTGTGCCTTCTTTGAAATACCACAAATACTTCTGAAAATAAACCAGGATTTTGAAAGGGGTGTCCATTTGGGGAACCTAGTTTCTTAGCAACTGCAGGAGACCTCTTAAGGAGTAGAGATTCCAAGAACAGAAGTGATGAGCATGCTCTAAACCCTGCTTCTTTTTGGAGACTCCTGAAGGGTAATTTGAAACTATAAACCCTCAAGACATCTGTTTCCATTGGCAAAATCTCATCCCAGTGTTGTATCAGACACAGCCTTCTGGATCCCCTGTGCATCCTCCTCCTGCTCCCACTAAAGGTGTTATCGTCAGTGCTGCAAGCAGGTCCTGTTTACATTAAAATCAATCTTTCAGCATGCTTAGAAAGTTCAAACAAGCACTTGGCTGTAAATCTGAGGGGTTTATCCAGACAGTGTTGTTAGATGTTTGTGTATATAGGAAATGCTGCAGGTTGACCTAACACTTTTTCTAAACAGGAGTTTTACTACATCTCCTGTGTCAGTCACAAAAGTGATGTGTGGAAAAAAATGTTCATTGTTATTAAAAAGGAAAGGCAGTTCCCAAAATAAGATATATCACACTCCATCACTCCTCTGCCAAACATTCCTGTGCACTTAATGACTCCACTAGGAAAAGAGATTAAAGAGAATTGTATAGATTGGATTATCAAATGACAAACTCTTTCAACCTGCAATTCTCAAAGCACAACATTCTGGCATCCCACCCCACACTTCAGCAGCTGGAATATCAGACACAACCAAGGCTTGCTTAATCTACTGCTAGTACGAGATGTGAGTTTCCTTTACTGTTAGTCCAAAACAGAGAGCAGTGCAGCTGAGCAGAACACAGGGCAGTTTTGTCCTTTTCACTTGCCCTGCTGAATGGACTGTCAGCAGCTCAGTCTATGTATCATGAATGCTAAAGTACTGGATCAGACTGGAGTCCTCAATAGACCTGCTGTGGTACCAGGCAGCCTCCTAATTCCCACTGCTGCAAGAGCAGCACAGTGCAGCACACAAAAAAATCCTCTCCCACAAAAAACCCAAATATCCTTCTTTTCCCCACATTTAACAACATTTCTGCTCTTCATTTCTGCCTCCTCTATCTGCATTGTTGAATATACATCTGGGATGGGCTCAGTCACATTTCAGTGCTGCACACTTTATGCCAGTTCTCCACTGGGAAACAGAAATCACTTTAGGTGCCTCTTCAGGCAAATTTCTTTAGTGGCCTCTTGTTTCCCTCCTCTCCACTGCCTCCCAGCTTTTCTGATCTCTGAATAATTTGTTCACACAGTATTGCTTCCTTTACCATTAGAAGCCATAAATCAAAACACAAGCACTGCAAGGTCTTACACTTTCAGAATCTATTCATTTTTTTTTCTTTGGAAAATAAAAATCTATGTGACAAGTATGAGGGAGTCATAATTTCTCTTTCAACACAGGCTGACGGAAACAGAGTTTAATCCAAATTTCTGCCAAAACCAAACATTTTTTTCCCTATTACTTTAAAAACAGAACAGTTCCCTGAACCTGGGCTCATTTTCTTCCTGCAGCCATCAGACTTCTGTTTGCAGGTGCTGCCCAGTACAATGTGCCTTTATGCTGAGCTTCCTCCCTCCACGGTCCCACCCCAGCCCCTGGCATCCCTTGACCCCAGGACAGCAATTTGAGGAGGGCTCTCCCTGCGTCCCATCCCCTGTCAGCTTTGCTCTTAGTCACAACAGAGCAGCCTGGAGTGACACTGTGCACAGGGAAATCACCACTACAAGCCTGGCTCAGGAGACCTAAAGTCAGATTCATACAGCAGGACAAAATTACCATAGGGTAGGGAACTGCTGAACTAGGCAGCGGAGGGATTTGCTCTAGTAACTGCTCAGCAAGAGAAATGCTTACTGTTCCCTAAATTGTTTTTCCTGATCTTCTGGACAAAATCTCCTTTTGCCATTAAATTACTCTCAAGAGATCTTTACACTGACAGGTCCAGAGTAACGGCACAGCCTATGGAACCAGAGATTAGAAAATCCCATATCAGCTGTAGTCAAGAAATGAAAGAACTGAGATGGTTGGCACATTTTTGTCTGTTAAAGGCTCTACCATTCTGGATCATCTCTATGATCTTTGTACAGAAAAATTCTGCTTGTGATTTAAGGGCAAATGCTCACTCTTCATCGGTGCACCTCACAACATTTCCACTTGGTTTTGGATCCTACCTACCTAAAATCTGCAGTAATAAGTTCAAATGAGTGATATAAACAGACAGAGGCTTGTTTAATTACCATCAGCCCTCAGAAGCTGTTTGATAACAGCAAGTGCTCTTCAGAGGGATCAATGTCTTCTATATGAGTTCCTGAAGCATGTAACTCCTCCCACTAAAAACATCTGAAAACCAACAGCTCTTACCTGAGTCTTGTAGATGCCGTAAGTGAAAACAAACACATGAACAATAGAACCCAACTTTCACAGCAACTTGAACCCACCACAGCCAGCAAACAGCAGAGATGAAGCTCAGAGTCATGTTGAAATAGCTTTTTCATCATGGCTCTCATCCTGAAACTGCAAAAATGCATCTTGCAGTCAGATCAGCAGCAAGTCATTTTGGCTTTCTACATCCTATATCTCTGAGATGAAAAGACGAAAGAGTTTCAAGTAACCAGAAATTTGTAAGTCACATTACTTTGAAGATGGCTGTTATTCCGGATTGCTTTACAGATCTCAGGAATATTTACTACATAAGTTTCTTTCATTAAGAAAAGAATTTTTACAGTTGAATTTCACTAGTTGCAAATAAGTGAGACAATTTAAAGCACCAAAGAAGGGCTGTCACCACTTCAGAGCATTGGTTTTTGTAACCACTTTTGCAAGTCTGCAGAATTTATGGCTGGAGTTTGTTTGTATAATGTGATCCCAGATTCCAAGAAGTAAGATTCCAAATAATTCAAATCTAAACAAGGGCTCACACAAATTATAAACTGTGAGGTTCTGTAGTGTCTTTGTATTCCAGGAGCTTCTGAACATAAAAGAAAGTGCAGCCAGAGTCATTAACAGCTGGCTGACTCTTCCCAGGAACTCCCTGGTAGTCATTAACAGCTGGCTGACTCTTCCCAGGAACTCCCTGGTAGTAACCACTGAGGTCCATAGGCCCTGTTAGAGGATGCCAGCACAGCTGAATGCTCCATTCATCATCTATATGTCTTTAACAAAGATTATATATACACACACACACAAACTTCAAAAGGCCAAAGGTTTAGCCAATCTGTGAAAACTGGGCAATTAGTGCAACGTCTCCTGCTAAGAGCTGGTGTCCTCAGCTAACAATTCAGGACAGATCACAGAAAACAGTTAGGGTCGTTAACATACAAGGCAGTAATGACATTTACAGCACCCCGGCATGATGTAGGGATTTTATACTAGAGGATACATATGCAAGCATGTGTTATAAAGCTGCTCATCAGAGACTACCAGAAACGTCACCTTAGAACCCCAGAGTCTTTGAATAAAAATGTAAAAGCAGCCATATGTTTTCTTCTGGTGATTTCTATTACAGTTCTCTGGAATTGTACATTTAAACACAAGAGAGAGAGGTCCCTGTCCTTATCTGTCACGTTTGTGGGGACAAGGAGCGGGCCTCGATGGGCTCTGAAGCTAAATGCAATGAAGCAACAGCAATAATGGGCCATGGAGATGGATTTAGAATTCGGGTCTTCTGTTCAATCCCTCTACTTGTCTTGTCTTTCAGAAAGTAGTAGAGCTCCCTCTGTGCTGCCAACAGATGGGGTTTGATTCCTGTAGCCTTCTTGAGCCCTCTGACACCTTTTAATTATGATGGAAGGAGGTATTTCATCTCTAGCATTGCAAATTCTGTTCCAATGGGAAATTCAAATAAGGTTGGTTTTATTCAGGTTTTGAAAGAAAACAAATTTGGCAATGTCAAAATTTTTTGTAAAACAGACATCCAAGTGTTGACTAACTGTCATCTTGATGCTTTACTGGGCATTTAACAGAGCAAATTTGAAACAGCTGAAATACCTGGAAAAACTAAATAGCAGCTCTTGATCTAAGAAAAATATAAATTGGTGGAGCGACCTGCATTGGATGCAGAATTAAAATGCACATGGGAAATAAACTGGAATAGCTCACTCAATTTTTGTTCATCACAGGTCATCAAGTTAAAATGAGAAAAGCAAACTTAGAGTGTTTTACTAATCTGAGTTATGGAACAGCAAGTGGTCTAGGACTGCTCCCATAGCAGCTTGAAAAAATATGCATTTTTAAAAAGACTGATTCTTCTGGCAAAGTTGTAACAGAGTATGGCCATGGGCTGTAAAAGATAGACCACACACATGCTTTCTGGACAATCAGTGACTTCCCTCTGACTTCATGATATAAACTTAATGTTTACCAATATTTACTTAGCCTGTAAATAAAGGTCATGATTTGGTAATATTTCTTTGCTCCACGTACGCTTAAACAATATGACAATCAATGCACTATAAGGACATGGTCATGGCATTTTTTCAAAGAGGTAGAGTTCCTTGTTACATTTTAAAAGCAAAATCTCAATCCTGAGAAGCACAGATGAGAAGATGTTTAAAGAGTGCAAATTGAACTGCAGCTCAAATGCAAAACACAAAGATAATTTCTGTCAAGACATGAAAAATGCATTTTCCCCATCGGCTAGTGGTGACTTGGTGGCTTTGGCCAGTACTCACACGTCACGAAGCCATCACACTTTTCTACACTTTTTGGGTTCCAACTTTAAGATAACCACCAAAATTGCCAGAAGCCTGAAGCATAATTCTCCAAACTAACACATAATTAGAGGCCTTTCACCATTTTTTCCTTTATCACATGAAATGCATCCACTGACTTGCAAAGTCTGGCTTTGTCAGAAGCTTTATTCTATAATCACTCTGGGAAAGCAGAAGACACCTTGCAACACTCAGCCCACCTCAGCCATCTTTTATTTCTTTGTTCCTTTCAATGGCAATAGCAGGAAGGAATTTCATACAGCGTTGAGGATGAACAATCCAGTTAATAACATTGCTGGAAATTCACACATCTGGGATAAAAGCAAGTTTCAGCCTGACAGCTGTTTGAAACGTTCAGATAGTCTCATTCTGTTGAAAAAGAGCTCCCCAGTACAAATTTTAGATGACTCAGACATCGTTTTATTCTATTTTACTAACTTGGGACATAACACTTGCTTGTGAAAAACCTGCAGGGTAATTTTCAGAAGATCTCTGAGGATTTAAAGACCTTCAACTAACTCCCAGTTAGGAGAGAGCACATCTGAGCAACACCGAATGTCAATCTCTTGTAACAGCCTCAAGAGCTCTGGGTTTGCACCACCCAGCAGGGGACAGAGCCTGGCCCTGGCGCTCCCCTCCCACACCTGGCTCCATGAGGATCTGCAGCACATCCCGTTAACAACTGCCGCCTCAAGATCCCAAAGGCAAACTGGAGTCAGCCACCAGTCATTCACTACACCCATCCTGCCTGTGTGAGCCACTGCCATCCAAAGGAGTTTCTATACCCATAGAAATTAGATATATCCACTTGCAGATCCTTGTGCTCAGCACAAATAATAATTGTGCTGTGTACAAACTGCTGGCCAAGAAAAACATTTTCATTTACAGTATGAATAGTAATAAACCCAGAATTTCCTCTTTTCTGCTACTCAGACCCACTTCTAGTTCCTGCTTACTTTTTGTTCTGTGTGCTCAAAGTTTAGAGCACTACCGCCATGCTTAGAGAAGGCAAAGGCGCTGCCCATTCCTACTCACAAGCATTCCAGTAAAACTTCTAGTGCTATAAATGACTCTACACTCCCTTTCAATGACAGTCAACAAAGAGGCATCTCCAAAAATCTTTCAGCTGACCCATCAGCAAAAATGATGCTTTCAGGAGAGGTTTCCATCCTGTTTTCTAGGCAAGAAGGATGGATCAGATCAAACCAAGCTGTTTCAGCACAGGGGAGGGAGTAGGCAGGAGGCAAATGTGAAGGCATACAGGAAAAATAGACACACAACCAGTATTTGACTGCAAGGACCTATAATCTGGCAGTTGGAGACATCCAGCTTTTTTTTAACCTTTTGTTCATTGTTTTAGTAATTTTATCTCTTGATGACAGATGAGGCGGATATTACTAGGAAACTAAATGATTTCTTTGACTCAGTGTTCTGCAGGGAGAATGAGGGAAACATGCCAAAATTGGAGAGAAATTTCCCGGGGGCAGAAAATGAAAAATTAATGAAATGCTAGGCAACATGCAACTATGTCAAATGAATGAAAAAGGGGATAAGAACAATTAAAATCAAACAATGCCCTGGAGAGGTTGGAAGGATCAGCAAGGCAGGAGTAATAGTCTGAAGAACCTGTATGAGAAAGCCCTTTCACTCCCCATGAGGGATGGATGAGAGACCAGGCAAGCTCAGGTTCAGGACAGCAAGTGAGGAACCTCAGGTTCCCTGAGCCTGGCCTTTGTACTCGGAAAAGTTACTGGCAACAACTTGAATAAAGAGTGACACACATTCACAGGAGGGGTGTCAAGGTGGACAGATCCTGTTGGGAGATGACAATGAGGACAGACCCAGGATGAATAAGACAATCTTGTTGACTTTATTTTTGGCAGACAAATACCTTCTCTGCAATCAATGAGAGCTAATGGAGAAGACAGTGTAGATAGGTGGTAACTTAGCGGGCAGGGGGAAAAGTAACATGTGAGCTAATTTTCCTTATTGTACATAAAGCTGTATACATATTATTGTATGTAAAGGTGTTCTGCGATCTGTGATCCGCAAACCTGTGACCTGGTTATTGAAAGGCTGTGTCAGCACCAACTCAAAAATTTGCTGCTCCCATCTTGCAGTTGCTCAGCTGCCTACAAGCTGCTTAGCAGAGCAGTCAACAGCTCCGAATCCCAGCCTCCAACCTAATCCCAGCTTGGGGCGGCCAAACTGACTCTGTGTACTGATTCTGCAGTGGTCCCAGGTTTGTGACTGGAATCCTAGCTTGAAAACAGCTCTCTCTTGGTGGGAGAGAGCAGGAGAAGGCTATGGATTTGGTTTTAAACTCAAGAAGGCACTTAGGCATATGGCTATGCTACTTTGGGACGAGGGCTGTTTTCCTAGATTAGTGAGTGACACTTCAGCTTGCTAATAAAAAGACTGATGCAGAAACACAAATAAATGAGAAAATAGGTCAACTACTCACTTCTGAGAACAGAAGAGAATGGGGATAACGTTGAAAAACAAATAGTTGAAAGGAAATCTACCTAGATGATGGTGCAGGATGTTGACCAAGAAAGCATCACCAATGATAGCAGAAAAAAAAGTCAGACAAGCCAATGATTGAAAACAGAAAGCACCTCCTTTACAAAAAGTAGGAAAAGGCTTCTTGTGGACCATATCCCAGAGGCGAACATATTTTGCAGGGCACAGTTGTAGCGTTCAGTCTCCTTAATTCTCTTTTAAAAGGATTAATTTTCTATCAAGGGCATTTACCAACAGATCACATGGTAAGCATGGAATATCTGCTGGTATCAGCTAGACTGTGTTCCCCTACCAAAGCAGCCAGCATTTCTGTTTTACTGAAGCAGAGTGAGGAGAATTGTCAGATGGCAAGAAAGGCGCCGAGATTTCCTTGATGGAAGGTGATAGACAGGTCTCACACTTCCATACCAACTGTTTCAAAGCCTGATTTTTCAATCACTTTTAATAATTTCTCCTGGGTCTAAAATGAATGTGGACAGATGACACGATACCCAGACAAAACTTGACTCTCCCAGTGGAAGGAGGAATATTCCTGTGGTTTGTATGAATTCAGCTTTTAAAGCCAAAGAAAGTAATCTTCTTCCTATATGCAGCCATTACATTTTGTTTCTGTGCATCTCCTCCTTCCTGTAAAAGAAAAGCACTCATGACTAAGTGAGATCCAATATATATATATTTAGGTATATATATAAAGTGTGATGCTGGAAGAAACCTGCTGCCAGAAACCCTGGATGCTTTGGGACCAAAGCCATGCTGCAATCCACTGGAGCCCTTGATTCACAGCTTGGTGGGCATCTTCCAAAAAAACCCGGCACGAAGCTGTACCCCAGGGCCTCTTCAGCGTGTATGAGGAAACTCACAGATTTTACATCAGGAATGGCACAACATGAGAAACAGCCCCATTCCTACCAAATGGAGTGGCAGACCTTTCTCCCAGTCGAGGGTTTCACCAGTTCAACAAGAATAAACACATCGTAAATGGCTGTCCACCGACAGTGTGGGGGTAAAGTGATGCTCACCAAACCCAAGCCAGACAAAAGGTGAAGGGCCTGTCAAAGGAAGACAACAGTAGGCAGAAAAGGCATGAGGTGGAAAGGGGGGGTGCCAGATTTCAACCTCAGCCTTTTGAGGTCCCTGGGTTTGGAAGTGGATTTGTGCAGGTGTAGCCAGCACTTCCACTGTATTTATTGCAGCATCAGGTTTAAAGTGCTGGTTCGGTGACACAATGGTGAGGAAAGACATCACAGCCTGGATTTGCTTTTGGATCTACAGCTGTTCATCTGAATTTTTGGCAGCCATCTCCATGAGCTAAAGTTTTCATTGGGCTCTTTGTTTGGTACTGGCTGGATCCTCAGCAGCTGGAGTCAGCTGTAATTTCACATTGCTGCAGTGAAACCCAGGGAGCTGTTTTGATTTATCCCAGCTGAGGATCTGGCCCACAGAAGGAGAGAGATCAGATCGTAAGGGAAGCAGCTTCACCGAGGAGCCATCGAGTCTGCCATCTGGTTTTGCAGCACAAGGGGCTGACACTTTAGCAGGAAGCAAAGACTCCACTGAGCCGATATCTGGCTGTGCAGCCATGCACCACATTTGGGTGAACACAAAAACCCCTGCATGGGATCCTTTCCTACCTGGAAGCACCACTCTGCACTGGGTATATTTTTCTGCATATAAATCAGCTGCATTACCAAGACTCTAATTCATTCACTGGCACAAGCAAGTACTAAATAAAACTCAGCACTTCGCAGATTTGAATCCCACACCCACCCACCCACGCACATACACACACACACACATCAGAAAAAAAAATAAAAAGAAAAAAAAATAAAGAGGAAGAAGAAGAAGGAAAAGCAGCCTTTTCACTTTTCTCCAAAATCCAACACAAAGTAATGACCAGAGGAGGCTGTGAGCTGCTTTGGAAGTAATGTCACAGGCAGAGATGAACCTCAAGGTACTTTGTGCAAGACTAGCCCGCACAGCCATCATGACAGCTCTCGTATATACTGCAACAGACCAGCCTCCACACGTTGACGTTGGTGGTTTTCCCCTGGACTCGCTCTGTTGCTTTCCCAATGTGTCCCCTTCAGATGCTGAGGGGAGCATCTACCCCCATTCCTGGCAGTGCATGTGCCTCAGCAGAGAACAGGGTGTTTGGGGTGCTCAAGGTTGGCTCCTGAGCTGAGTGTGACAGCCAGAGCCATAGAGCTGAAATGGCCACATGGGGAGAGGAAGAACTGTGCAGGGGCTGGCTGTCAGGCTCTTGGGGAAGAAGCGGCTCCAAAATCCAAAATCCATGGATAAGCACATCCCTTTGCAAAAAATATGGAGAAAAGCTCCTGTTATTGAAGGCTCTTCTGCACGTGGAAGAAGGTATACAACTCCACAGCAGGTTATCCCTGGCCCCTTTTCTGCATTTACACATTAGGTATCACATGTCCTTGTGATGCAACCTGACCTTGGGGTGTCCCGCGGGCTCTGTGTGGTCCTGACATCCCTTGCAGAGTAACATTAAAGACAAGCCTCTGAGAAAAACTCAGCAAGAGGCTGGTTCATCAACAGGCATGTTCCCAAGCGAGTCCCTGACCCTCACTGTGCAGCTTGTGGGCCTCCTTGGCTCATTGCGTAATTAAAGAGAAAGCCAAAATAATTTAATTTTGATAAGAGGTGTCTTTGGCAGGCAATCACTGAAATAGTATTTCAGTTTGTCAGAGCATCTCCTCATGAGAAGATCTCAATATTATGAGGTTAAGAAAATCTGAATGTGAAGCTGAGCCACAACACAAAAGGCATGCTATCTGTCAAAGTCATCAACAGCCTTGTTGGTGGGATTTAACAGTCAAACTCCCAGCCCAGAGCCTGTCAGCTCTGTCTCCCGCAGCAGATAACTCATTTAACGGCAAAACTCTTTCACATGAGACAAAAAATTATTTGACCACAGAAGTGAACTTTGGATTTTAGATTGTCCTTTTTCTCATTGGGAGCATGCAGGTGACGAACATGTAATTAAATGGGGAGAAAAGAGCTACAAAACAACTGAAAAACAGATATAAATATTTCTGAATTACACTGGAAGCTTTTTTTGCCAGAGGATTGTACACACCTTATGTGCAGTACTTCCTCAACTGCATTCCTAAAATATTCGTAATTTAACAAGTAGATTTGAAATCTACAGAGTAATAGCTGACCTTGATAATCATTGATCATAAATCACTTTAGTGTGGAGCAATCCCCTTGCAATCCATGTATAAAAGCTTTTATAGAGCTCTCACTATGGCTGAAACGGTGGGGCTGGTATGGCTAGATTGAAACAGCACTACTGCTCAGCCTCCCTGTTCCGCTGGAGGAAACCATAGTATAAAATCAAAAATTTGAATTAACCAAGTCCAGGAAAGCTCTAACTGGAGAATTCAAAATGTCCAAAACCAAGTGAAAAACTGCTTCCTGAGTGGCTGTACTCACTGCTGTGCCACAAGACAGCCCCCCCGAGCTGAGGGTGGTGAGCAGCTAACAGGTTTGCTCTAATGACAGCGCTAAGAGTGCCTGGGTTGCATCATGACTTACTGTGCTTAACTGAGAGCATACGTTCGCTTCGAGCAGCAGAGAGCTGAGCCTGAACTCCTGCCCTGCCCTGCTACAGTCAGTACAGAAATGCAAACCCCCAACATCACATGCGATTTCACAAACACACACCCGGGTAGTTACAGGAGCTGGTGTCCTGCCTCACCATCCTGCATGCTCCCAGCACTGAATGCACCGGCAGCACTGCTCTGAGGGCTTCTGTGCTCACTGAGGAATCACTTGCTATTAGCAAAGGAATATATGACTTTTCTCTCCAGAGGAGCTAGTGAATTAGCCTGCTAAACCTGCATCAACTGGGTTGTGTTTAAGGGGAGAGCCTTCAATCTCTGCAGTAAATCTGTAATTCAGTCAGCATGCTGAGCAGCAGGATAAGGGGGGCATCTGACACCGAACAGATGCCAGATTTTAAAATTTTTTTTCTCCTCTCTGCCTAGTCTAGACAGTGGGTCTCACGTGTTCCCACCTGGGAACACATCTGCTTCATCAGGCTCGTGGAAATGAGCAGTGATGCACCTCATGTGGTTCACTCAGAGAGATCCAATGCCTACATCATGGCTTAGTGACGATGACCAGCACAGGCTGGAGGCAGGATGACCAGGTGAGGCTGAGCTGGTCTGCTCTACCACTCCAAGCAAACTGACAAAACCAGAGGCAACAGACAGTAATGTACAGTGGTGGAGGACGAGTGATTGCCCCAGGGCCGCAACACAGGCAGTGGAGAGTATCCTCCACCAGACACCCAAACCAGCAGCTGGGATCCCATTAATGAGGACAGGGAGAAAACAAGCCACGAATATTCTCCACCTGTTCAGTCTGAGCCATTTGAAACACTGTCCTAAAACTCTTTGTTCTTCTCAATGTTTGCAGGTCACCTCTTTGATAAACTAGTTTCTAGCGAAACTTTTAATGATTTGCGTCCTGCCATTCTCCTGGGGCAGGAGAAGCCCCTGGGCCTCTGCCACTTTGCAGCATGGTGCTGGAGGGGAGGCTGCTGGGCTGGGGCCCCAGATCTCTGCCAGCACTCCCTGCTCAGCTTCCTGAGAGCACAAACCTCGCACCCTCAAGCCAAACAGTAGGAAAGAAGTTTAAGATGTTTAAGATAAGTGGGTCAGCTAGCAAGGCTGCACAAATGGCACTTCCAGAAGGGTGTTGTTATTTATACAGCACCATAGGGGACTCTGGAGATTCAAAGACAAATAAATCATGACAGACTCCTTCCCTGAGGGGCTTTGTAATGTACAACTCCAACACTCACGGATGTAAAATGCTTCTTAGGAGGTGATTAGTGCTATCAACTCCCACTGACTTTAATAGACACAAGGATGCTCAACACCTTGAAAGACAGCACTTTCAAATTACTTTCATCTCCAGCAGTAAGGCCACTTACACAGTTTAAACATAATCAAGTAGCAAATGATAACTATATCAAAGAACAATATTCTGCAAGGGACAGGTGGAGGACAGGACCACCTAGACTTTCATCTCCACCTTCTACACTACAGGGATTTGCAGGTAGGAGGTGGACATCTCCAGAAGGTTGAATGGAAAAGTGACCTCGCATGACAGTGCAGCAAGACACAAGGGAAAACCTCAGAACCACAGCTGACCTGCAGCACTGGCTGGAGCAAGATACCTTGCTGCTCTCAACTGCTTCTGGGGTATTTCTTTGCTTTGGGTTTTTGGGTGGGTTTTTTACCATTTCCATTTCACTTGCTTCATAAATGTTAGCTGTGTAATATTAAATTGTCTACAGCAAAAAATTCCTTTCCTAACAAATAAATGATCCAGATGGAAGAGATGCAGGAGTGTCCTAAATCTTTAGACTATAAATCTGATTCAGCTGCTGCCGCCAAGACCAATCTTTTAATTAAATTTTCTCCTTTTATAAGTGGTTTTGTGTTTGGAGTTTTTTTGTTTGTTTTGGGGGCTAAACCTTGCAGCAATGGGCTTGCCTTTCCCCACCACCCAGCCCCAATCTCACATTTCCAGGTAATTTAAGTTGCTTCCCCCATGTAATGATTGCTCAGGGCATGCTATAATTCCATAAAGATTTCAACACACAGAGAGCCAGGTCAATCCTTATAATGAAGCTTATCTTGCGGGAGTTGTACTATTTGAGGCAGATAGTCAATGTAATATTTATGTGCTCTATTTATTAACACCTTTGATGTCTAATGGTTAAGGTTATTTGTGTTTGTTGGGGGGGTTTTAATCAAATTACCTATATTTCTGTATAGACAGGGAGAGATTATGATGCTCTTCTACCAAGTGATACAGAAACAACCCTTCAAATCACAAAACAAAACAAGGACATTCTAGTATGTGCAGAAGGGAAAACACTGTTGACCTTTTTAGCACTTTTCTTTGGACAGGTCAAACTGTTTTGAAGATATCAAGGATGGGGGAAAGGCAGCATCCATTAGACCCAATTAAGTTACCCTTTAAACTTCAAAGTGATCTGTGTCCATGCTCAAGTCTTACAAGCAAAGCGACAGGGAAGTACAGTCACTGTGGGTTTTGACATCACAGAAAACCCCAGAAGAACCTCAGTGTGAGCGATGCACGCAGGTGGAGGAGCAGACACCGGCCCTGCGGCCTACGTGCCTCGGGAGCAGGACCCACTTTCCTGTGCTTCCAGCTTTCAGGCTCAAAACTCCCCCCAGCACACACACATCACTCATAAAACCCTGCTTCGTAGGCAACTGAAGGTGTGAAATACCATGGGGCTTTCACATCCAATTAACTCTAGAAAGGGACAGGACAACTCTAATTTTTAATGTCCACAGCTTCTAGTTCCAGAGACAGTAATATAAATACAGGTAGTGTCCTAAAAATAAATCTCTTCCCAGGTGGATAGAGATGGGAAGAGTCAGAAGCGAGGTGTAAGCTTATTTACAGACGAGTGTGAAACTCCAGAAGGCTTTCCAGCCTTGTCATCCTTTGCTTCCCAAAGGACTCCTTAAACATGTTATTGTTTTCACTTGGATTTCATTCCAATGGAGGGAAACAATCCATCAAAGATATTTTCTTACTCTGCTCTAAAATGCTGCTTGGCTTTATGAGGTAATAATAAACATATTCATATTAAATTTTATTCCTGTGAAAGACAAACAGCAGCAGCACATGTAAGTGCAGTTGCTCTGATTTAAGTTCTGCATTTTCCCCATTCATTGACAAAACCAGATTGCCTTTCCATCTTGCATTTCAGACAGGGCTAGATTTCAAATGAGGAATATCTTTTGCAAGTGTAGTTTTTGCACAATTAGGGCACTCCCATTTGTGTGCCAGCCTTTGAGAAGAGGGGTCCAGGCTAAATACTTGTGCTTCCTTCTGCTTCTGTGTGACTGCAAATTGAAGACCTAGAGAATATTCTGCACCCTAAATAAATTTAGAAGGTTGAAAACCACAGTAAAGGCTCAGGGCTTCAAAAGCTGTACCAGAGTGCTCTGCATTATCCATCACATCCTCCATGCAATAATCTTACATTGCTTTGACTACTTGCTACATAGATCAGACTCAGATTTCTGCTCCTATCTTGTTAAAGCAACCTCCCAGTCACCAGCACTGCTCTAAGATGGCAGTGAGAGCACTACCTAGAAACTCATCCGGATAAGAAGAAAAAAAAATATAAAAGAACATAACTCGTGTTATAAATGCATTGTACAGGTCACTTGCAGAAGTCAAAGAGTTGTGAAAGCCAGATAGAGAAAACTGAGCATGTGTGTGTGTATGCATATGTCTATACCATCCATCCTATATATATATATATAAACATATATAGATGTAGATGGTATAAACCTGTCAGACTACCAGACTATACAAAAGAATGGCAACAGCACTAGGAGTTGAGATAGGCAATTTTTGGAGATGCTTTTGCATTGAAGGAGTTTTTTGCTTTGCCATCCATATCTGTGAGATATCTACAGGATGTGGCCTCATAATGTGACTCTCTGGCTTCCCGGATGGCACACGCTGTACATCCAGCAGCAGGACACGTTGCATCCATGGCACGGCTCTTTTTGGCTGCCACCTGATTAGGATGTTGTGGGTGACACAGTTGATTCCAGGGGCTGGCTAGTGCTGTGTTCTTACACAGAAATGAATTGTGCTTTCCACTGTAACTCCTGAAAACTTCAAAATCCGTAAAGCACTTTCACTTAACATCTCTGCAGAGTATGGAATTACCATCCCCGTTTTGTAACAGATTTGCTCATACTATGTACCTGAATACAAGACTCTACCGTAGATTGTTCCTTAGAATGTGACAAGCCACTGAGGAACAAACAGCTTCTTGCCACCTACACCCTTTCTGTGCTTGGAGAGCAACTCCAGTGCTGTTTCACAGCACCTGAACGGGGCAAAACGGCTGCTGGTGTTCAAATAATGGAGATGATAACATTTTTATCTAATAGGACTTGATTTGTTTCTATTGCATATAGTAATAAGGTTCCATAATACAGGCAGTTCCATTCATGCTGTGCTGTGCCAAATAACACAGTTTAAATTTCTATGAACAGGATAATATATCCCATCTCCCTCTCCACAGAATTATTCCCTTGTCCATAATATGCTTTTGAGCAGTTTTTATTTGCAACTAAAAGTGCTTGAAAGGTATAATCTCATTTAGTTAGGCCCTGAGAAAGGCAGATACGGCTTGACAGTCATCAGTCTTCCAAATAGTAACTGCTTGTAGATCTAGGAAAGCTGTTTAAGTGGATTTGGCAAGACACACGAGGTAATGTTTACACTTCTTTGTACACAGATCTGTGCTGAGATGGATTTTTTTTCAAGTCTAAGAGTTCTCCTGTTGATTTGGATACTCAAATGTACCCTCTGCTATTGAGTAGGTTTAAAAACCACTGTCCTGAAGGCTCTGTCATGGGCTCTCCAGTGTCCAAATACCACTGTTAGGATCTGCAGCCAGTTGCTGGGTGCTCCATTTTGAAGTGGAGAAAGAAAGAGGTTCTTGCAGAGCACCCATCTGCACAGTTTGAGGTGAAGATCTTTCTTGGCTTAAACCAGTGCTGAGAACTGAAAGGTATGAAATATCAACTCGTTCTTCACACAGGAGGAAAATGCTGGGGAACCAGCTACTTCCTATTTTCCTGTGTTGCTGGTCAAACCTGGCAACAGGAGATGTTTTCAAGTCTCCAGCTATTCTCATTTCTGAAAATATATATTTCGATAATGGATTATACCAAAAAAGAAACAAATCGGAAAACAGAAAAAGACACAAAGGTCAATAAAACCTGATTTGGAGTATCCATCAAGTGATGTTTACTGTCATGAAAATGTAATTCTCTAAGAGCATTACGGACTGAAGCAGTTTGTGCTGTGATGCATGGGAAGCAACAGCGATGTTGCAAACAATCTACAGACTGGAAAAGAGCACTCCACCTCAGGCCATCCAGGGCAGGAGGACAATAAATCCTCCTTCGATCCCATTCACAAGTCTCTGCACGTCAGACTAAATCTGACCAATGAGACTGCCAGGAGTAATATCTTATAAACCTCATTTGCTGCCCAGCTTTTCAACATCCTCAGGAGGAGACTCTGCACGTTCACCTGGGCATCAACCAGTGACTCCCACTGTCCTAAATGATCCTTTAAATTTTGGTAGCTGAACCACAGGACGGGCAAAGGGATAAGCCTCATGAATTAAATGGTGTAACTCTGAATGGTTAGGTCACTTCTAAGACATACTTGGCAAAAACAAAACCAGGGGCCTCAAGATATCATTTGGTCCATGACACCTCCACAAGTGGAAAACCCCTACTTTTTTCACTTAAAAATCCACATGGACATAGCTCTCAGTTTAGAATGGAGCTGTCAAAAATTGCAGCCCACTCCTTGCCTTTTTCTTGTCTATAAGAAAAAAATTCCCTCAACTTCAACACAGAAAATTTAAATCAAAATCACATGCGCGATCGAAATGCCAAAGTCAACATCTAAGTATCATGATGTATCACATAAAAAAATGAGAAATAACTGTGCAAAACCATGTCCAAATGTATGAAAACTATACTGAATAGGCTCATTGTGATTGTGGGCAGAGAGTAGTTTTCAGTGAGGTGTACACCTGTCCTTCTGCCTTCCTACTGTCTCTTGACTTGCATAAGAATGTCTCTGGGTTTGGCTTGTTCTGCTCAGGGAAATTGTCATTTCTATTTAAACTACAGCATTGGAATGTTAAAGAAAAACTAAAGTGCCACTTAGACTCCTAATCCTCAGTGACATTCATGGCTCCTCTGCATTGAGCTGAGTGCCCTTGTTTTCCCTAGACTTCCATGCTGATAGTAAGCATTCAGCACATCACGGGAGATGCTTCTTGTTGTGTATTGCTGTTGCCTTGAACCCATAACTCTTCAAAAGCCCGGTGCAAAACAAGAAGGTACAGGATTAGATTGTCCTAAATGACACTACAAAGAGATACAAGATGACTCTAACGATCCCAACAACTTTCACAAAACCCAAATCTACAGCCACCACCAATGTAGCTACACAAAGCAATGAGAGCAGGCAGCAGCAATGCAGGTATAGGAGAACACCTGCCTGGAGCCTCTAGGGCATGTGCAATTCCTGGATTGGTGCAGCTACAGTCCATCCATAATAAAATTTCCAGAATCTCTGACAATTGAGCCCAGGACATAGGAGAAAAATTCTTGGACTTAAATTAAGCATCAAAATGCAAAAGTACAAATCTATTTTGCCATAATGCATGGGAGCATACTATATCTGAATACCCAAGCATCAATTAAAAACCGGGCCCTTCTAAGCAAATCAACCAGGTAGAAAATATGCCTGGATTGACTGAAAAGAATGCCCTGTCCAGCCTTAGCAAGGCTCATTTATTCATTTAAAGAAATATAATCTTAAAAACTTGCTCTAGCCTTTGATCTCCAGTCATCAGTTGAAAAGGCATTTGGAGTACTGCTCAGACTTAATTAGCTTGCTCCTTTTTTATACATGATCTCAGTCACACTCTAATTAATCCATTTATAATTTAAAATCTATCAGTCAAATCCCATACTTCATTCTCAAGACAACTTCAGAAATGGATCCACTCCTCCCCCTAATTTGTTGCACTACTAGAAACATCTACCCCTCCTTTGGACAATCCCCCTTTCCCAGCCAAGGAAAAAACCCAGAATAGATACACCTCTAAGGAGTAACTGAACTTGGATCACCCGGAAATGGGGCTCCTCAGTACACAGAATAAAAAAGGAAATATAAGCCTTATTTTGTAAAAAATAGACTGATGAAAAGCTGAACTCCACCTCCCGTATTGCACTGAGCCACTGCTGCACATAATGCAGAGAGCTGTCAAGAGATTTAATTAGGATACAAAATCCAGAGATTTAAGAATTCTCTCTCCTTAGAACATTCTAAGGGATTTGCTCAGAATTATAGGATGGTTTAAACATTAAAGGGGGTTTTTTCCCTTTAATGAGATCAGCGGCATAGTGGAAAACGAGACTTTATTTATCTAAATATCACATGAAGAACTGAATAATTTAATAACCTCACTCAACTAAATCCAACCCCATATATTTACATGTCTTTTTTTCTTTTGCATATAAAATACTTATTTTGTGTTTGACTTCCAATGTATAAACAATTTTTAGCTTTACAAACCATAAAGATAAATAATAAGAATTCCATATTAAAAACCTACAGCTATGTTCGCTAACAATAAGAAGTCTTTCAGTTTATACTTCTAGTCAACTCTGAAATCATATGATTATTCATTTGTCTAGATCTCTTAGTGAATATTTCTGGACATAAAAAAATTTTCACCTCCTTTAAAAGTGTCACGTGCCATTCTAAAATCAGTTCTTGTCCATTTTAGATCAAGAATAGAACTGGGAATCAATAACAACCAATTGATTATTAGGGACCCAGGAATTACTGAGTTATACATTTAGTTAAATACAGTTTTACAGAAAACTTTCAAGGTTTGGAAAAGAAAATCTTGTACATCTATTTTCTTTTGATACTGTTTTATCTATCACTAGGGCCAGGTTTGGCCACCCTTGCAAACATTTACTGTCTCAACAGAATGATCCCTTTAGATTAGGTTAATTTAGTTTAGTAAAGTCAGTGTAATCAGTTCACCCAGGAATAAGAAAAGGACTGAGTATGTTTGGGGAAAACAAACCACAATAGGAAGATTTATTTTCCCCTGCTGATATATCAGAAAGAAATGAGTGTGGAAAACTGGGACCTAATAATTTGGAAGGACAGGTTGCCCAAAAATAATCAGCCTAGTTTACTACCTAAAAATGGTATTTTAAACATTTTAAAATACAAGTATATTTGAATTAGTAAAAAAACTCAAAACTCTTCATCCAGCACAAGTAGATTTACTTAACTAATACTAAGGCAATTTCACAGTGCAGGTTTTCTGCATTTTAACTGAAATCCAATTTCCATCCTTAGCAAATCTGTTATAAACTATGAATGAAAAGTAAGTTGGTAAATAAGAGTAAAATCGTTCACTCTTTCCTAAGTGATTAAAGCCTAAAAGTTGCAAATAGGACAAAGAAATTTGAAGTTATAAAATTGCTTACATTTGCATATAATGTATTCTCTCCTGGCAAAACTTCCATATTTGGTGTAAATTATGTATTTTGGCAAATCATCATATCCTAAAGTTTACTAAATCAGACCAAGTCTCACTTGTAAAAAGATCAAAAAGTAAAAATGAAAAACAAAGACACTTCTCATGTTAATTACAGAGACGAGATGGACTCCACAGTGTGATGTTAAGGTACATCTGCCCACTTCGATGCATCTCCTCTCCCCATGTAATTTTGTGGCCATGCATGAACTCAGCAAATGGAAAAGCTTAATTTGTGCACAGCTGCCAGCGTGCACTCTGCTCACCAGTCTCCTTCTTAGCAGGAACGAACGCGCCTAAATTAATATTTATTAAGGTCCCCTAATGGCACTGGCTGATTTGTGAGCTTCCACTTCAATCCATGGTTGCCGCACAAGAGCATGGTATGAAATAAATCAGTGCCCCATATGCAATATCTGCTTCCCTGGCTCTAAGATATGGCTGTGTGTGGTGACAAAATGCAAGCAAGGAGGTTTCCACCTCAAGTAGCTTCTCAGCTGCAAACAGCACGTAGAGTGTGGATTGCTGCAGTTTCTCACTGCTCCCTTCCAAGTCAAAGATGCTCCCCAGTCAAGCCAAACAGAAGAAAAGTAAGTGAGAGAAAAAGCAAGTGAGACAAACAGAGTAGGTTGCAAAGATGCACTGCACAGAAATTAATAAATCCCTATTGTGCTGTGTGGGCTCAGGAATGCGTTCGGTTGTGGGTTTCGATCCCTGTTTTTTCAGGTAAGAACACTTTGGAGCATTTCTAACTCCCTGGTTCCTGCTGAGCCTTCACTTTGCATAGAGCTGGGGCAGGTGCAAGCTCTCACTTGCAGCGCAGTGCTGGAAGACAACTGAAGAGGCCAACACTTGGTGGTTTTGCTTCATGGGCTGTAAATGGCTTACAATGGAATCAAAGGAGAGAACAGAGAAGAGGGGCAATATAGAGGACAATTCATCTCATTTGAAAGACATCTAAAAATAAATCAAACATATCACTCTCTAAATGTGTCTACATTGCAAAATTAACAACAAAGAGACTCCTGATTAGCCCAGATGAAGCTGTAAATGTTGTAAACTTCTGAAGTAGGATCCATCAATCCCACCCATAGCACCTTCAGAGAGCTGAGATCCTTGGGTGCCTTTGAGGTTCCCTAGTGCAGAGTTTTGCCACTAGTAGGAAACCAACATATTTAGGCCAAAATAGCACCACACACTCTGCTTTAGAGACTGAACACTTTGGAAAAAAAGCACAGGTTTTTAATATGGCACAAAGGCAGATTTTCAAGTTTAGGCAAAAGTCGATGATGTAACAACCATCAGTACATTTCAAACCTCTGTGCTGACTAACCTAAGATCCCAGACTTTGGGTATCTAACACGCAGGAGACACCAAAGTGCACTGTGTATTGCCTGGCCATGTGGTCACCAGCACAGCAACCAGCTTTGCTTTCCAGCAAACCATCTGGAGGTTTGTCTGTAGCAGAACAAAACCAGGCTGCACTTGGGATGTGGGACATGCCAGCCCCTTCTCTGGCAACCTCTGCTTGCATTAGCTGGGAACCTGAGGAGGTGACACTTCCCAAGGACAAGACAATCTCTAAAGACAATACACACAGAGTAGGAGAAGGGAAGGAGGACAATCCTATTTATGCCATGAACAAACTGCAGTATCAGAGAGAGAAGAAAACCTGGGAATGAAACCATCTCAATCCAGCATAGTCAAGTATTTAAGTAAAGGACTGTCCTTCCTTTCCAAGAGAAAAGAAAAAAATGAAAATTGTAATAAATGGGTTTTTAAAAAAGAGAGTGCATGTATAAAGAGCATAAGCACTGAGAATCCAGCATCAATACTGGTACACAGAGCTTTAAAAGATTGATATTCTGAGGATATAAATAAGGAGCTCACACTTTCCCAGCACTAGCAGAGCACAGTCTCAAGATGAACTGAAAATGAGACCATGTTATCAGTAGTTAACTTCTGATGCCAGGTTCTCATAGTCTGCTTTTCATTTTCATCAAGCCTACTTCATTACCACGGCCTTGATGCAAATTAAGATGAAGTCATCATCTCTAGACAGATATACAATTTTTGTTAGAAAGGCGATGAACCCAGTTCCTGTTCCTGCAAACAATTATGCAGTAAGCAGTCTAATTTTCTACAGATGGCTTAATGAGGCTGCATATGCATAAAAAGTTACCCATAGGCATATTTGCAATAGAAAGGCCATGGTTATCTCTTAGCTGCAGGGTCTTCCAGAAACCCATGTGATTACCACTGTTGAGAGCAACAAAAGCAATGCTATGGATGCCTCATTAGAACAAATATTTCTTAACTGGACTTTACTGTTACACCTGGTGCTAATATTCTTACTGATGGAGTATCGTTCAGGGGGAAAATTCCTGCACTCTCTGGTGATGGATACACCGGCATGGACACAGCCAACCTGAGCCTCTGTGATGACTGCAAAGTTCAGAGAGTGCTGATGCCAGGATGCCATTGGTGTGTGAGCTGCAGTGCTGACACTGTACAGAGGTAGCCAGAGCACTTTTAATCCTTTCCCTGGGACTAAGGGAAGGGTGGACAGAACTAGGTCCCCTTCACAGATTGACCAAGTTGCTGCTTCTCAGCTTCAAACACATCTCAAGGCTCTTGGCTGTATGAAGATTTTGGCACTGAGCTGGCAGGCAAGGATGCCCACCTCTGTGGGATCAATCATCCCAGGATGGTGGGCTGTGTCCAGGCAGGGGCAGCGTCAATGCAGTGGGGACACCAGACACGTCTTTGTTAAGGGGATGGGAGTATTGCTCATGGGGAAAGCTTCAGCACCCTGGTAATGACCCCAAATGCAGGGCGTGCTCAGAAATGTACCAGGGGCCAGTCAGGACATTATCCTGGCAACCATTTACAGTCTTCCTGTGACTGCAGTGGAATGTTTCCAGGGGCAAGCCCAGCATTACCACCCCTACATTTCCTCAGTGGCTGCTCTCATCAGGTGTGTTTTAAACTTCTTGGAGGCAGAGTACATTTTATCTGTTGTAGCCCTTTATTCTTTAGGACAGACTAGCTGTGATGATTTCCACCTCTTCTATGTAATTTTTATCCAAATTCTGACAGCAAATTGCATAGGAATGCATTTTCTCAGTTTGCTCATGTTTTGCCCTGCTGCTCTTTAACATGAGGCACATCTCACAGGACATGAGAAACAGGAATTTTTATCAATGACAGCCACATAGATGTTACTTGCTTTCACCATGGTAGGACCGGCATGACCAAGTTGCCACAAGTGAGAGACAAGTCAGCCCCAGGTACTCTTGGGTGAGACTGAGAAGCTCGAAACTGCTATCTTGCTGTCTGCATGGAGCATGGACCCTGCAGCAACCCGGGAGCTGAGTAAGGAGTACATGGCCCAGAGATCTTCAAAGAGATCTTGAAAGGAAACAGCTGCTGTTTCAAACTCCCCTGCGTGTTTCTGAAAAGCTGCATGAAGCATGTAAAAGGAAAGGAAATATTTGTCTTCGAAAAGAAAACAAAAAGTCGTTAAAATCTTGGAAGATGTGACACCATACAAGAAAGTAGACAGAAGTAGTTCTTGGAGAATATATAACTTAATATTTGTTCCATAGGCCCCCACATCAGACCAGGAGCCAGGAAGACTCCCTGCTTTGCTCAAACACAGAACAAACACCAGGAAGGGCTAAGGGAATGTAGTGGTGACTGTGAGCTGGGAACACACCTGTGTAGGAAGGTATAACAAAACCAAAATCTGTGGGAACTTCATATAGGAAACAGTACTGATATGAGAAATGCTGCCATATTTGTATCTGCAATGCCATTGTACTGCAAACACCTGTAGAAATTGGAACTGGAAGAGAACGGATCGCTTAAGTCCAATGTTAACAAAAATAGCACTGTAAAACACACATAAATTGGAAAGTTGTGTAGAACAAATAGCTGTCCTGGCTCTGGACCCAGCACTGTTGTCGAAATAATTATCAGTGAGCAAGGCAGAATCCACGGTCTGTTACACAGACGAGAAGGAACCTCTCAGGGCCCATTACTAGCCCAGGGTTAGACCTCATTAACCCTCGTTAAGCCAAGGAGGATTATATGTTGCAAACCAGATCTGAATTTGGCTTTAGATTTACTGCTTGTTTACACTAGCAGATCAAACAGCCTATTTCTGCTTCCAGACACCCTCACCGACCACTCAGTGCTTCTCTGGGAAACTTCTAATCAAATAACTGTGCAATTCTGCATTGGTGCAGTTCTTTTCAATCCCAGTCAGACCGGTCTAACCACAGGTCTCATGCAACTCTGGTCTCCCTGTCTATCTGGCAGGATGTTCTGGGGAAGTCTGGCCTCCTGGAGTCTGCACGAGCTGAGAGGAGCCAGTTCCCCTTGCCTCCTCCAGAAGCTGGAGTAGGTGGTCATTTCTTTGAACTCAGACTTCCCAGGTTGAATTTGATGCGTAAATTAAATGCAGGTTGGAAGTCAATGCTCTCTGCTGTCGAATAAATGGTGCAGGATTTTGGCTTGGTCTGTCCCTAAATTATTTCCAAGCAGTGTAGAACAGGCCATGTACCATTTCCCATGAGTAATCTGCATGCAGCCACCCTGCTTTGGAGGCTAAACCATAGTATCAGCACAGACCTGGCTGCCCCATGCCAGACGCCCTCACTGCTAGGAAACCATCTGAACCACATTCAGTGTGTTGGTCCAGATGCACTCCCAAGTTCAGTGGCTTTCTCAATAAGATGGTGCTTAATCAGCCGTATGCTGCAGTATGGGAATTACTTATTGCCACCTCAAGTGAGCACACACAAGAGATGCTGACTTCTGGTTGTGGCTTTTCTTCCTGATCAAGAGGTCACAGCATGTAGGATGGAGAGAGCAGCCCTGCACAGCCTCCGTGTCCTTCTGGAGAGTAAACAAAGTCCTGCCCCATCCCTTCACAAACACAAACCCTACAGCCCTCTGGACCAGCTGAGACAAGGTGAAAGCGAGGAAGGGACAGGGAGGATGATGAGAACAGGAAAAGCTGAGGTACAAACCTGATCTGCACTGAAGCATCCCCCAGTCTCTATTGCTGGGGAGCTTCAGCTCAGCGCACTTCTAAGGGATAAAGTGACGTAAATCCATCCCTACGTGCTGTGCAAACAGCCAGTGACTCCGAGGGTAGAGCCAAGACAATCAATCTGCCACAGCTGAACACGTCCAGGTCTGCTGTTGTCACTGGGGGATTCGGAGCAGTTGTGCTTTGGGAAACAAAACAAACAGCAGCACACTTCTGTACACACCAGCTCAGACAGCTCATCAAAATCAAACCAGACGAGTTAGGACTGCATGACCTGGAGGATTTAATTAGAGTTAGCTCCCCTTCCCAAATCATCTGAAGGATTCAGAGTTTTATTCTTACTAACTTGCAATATTACTGCTCTAATTTGAAAGGAAAATTCATGATCTCAAATGTCTAGAAGTTATGTTCAATTTCCTTGTGATGTTTTGTCCTTCTCAACATGAAGGAAGTAACCCTTAAGGAGCCAGTGAAGCAGGGCTGCAGAGAATATTTATCTTGAAGGGCTTCTGAACGCCTGTCAGGACAACATTTCATGCTGGGGACCTCTCATCCATCTCAGACCCAGGAGATACCTCCTCATTTCAGTGGACACACGCAGAACAAATATCAACATTGTTCAAAGAATTTGCAAACACAGTGAATAATCCAACCAAGTCCAGTTTAGAATTAAAAATGGAAACTCAAAACCAGTTCTTTTCTAATTTAAATTATCTTTTTAATTCACTGTACAAAACCAGGAACTGGGTCCTCAGTTTTTCTATCTTTTAGTGAATTGGCATCTCATGCAGCTGAGCAGGGTTATACCATGACTCTGTGAGAAGCATTCTGACATTCCTGCGTGAATTTTGGATGGCTAGCAATTTCCAGAGTAAATAAATCACTAAGTTTCACTTTAAGTATTGCAGAAAATGTCTTACAAGATGAGAGGGAGTTCATATTCATTAAACAGTAATTCAGTTTCTGAAAAGGAGAGGGTGATTTCACCACACCATTTGTAGAAAGAAACTTAGCAACAAAAATACAGAGAATGTGAAAATCTCATCTTGTCATGTCAATTATGAATACACCCTAAGATGAAGAGGACAGCTCAATGCAACTCCAACTGAAAGTGCATTTGTTTGCCTGCTGGAAGGCGCAGTCAGCTAGTACAGTGCTCCTTCCACAATGGTCTGGTTCAAATGCACGCTCTGGAAGTTATTATCCACATGCAATATCTGACTTCCATGAACTTATATCCATCCATCCATCCATCCACAGGCTCTTGGAATGGGAGGATGCCCATATGATAAAAGCTACCATCATAACCTGTATCTTCACTGGCACTCATAAGCAAATGTGTCTCCCCTTCCATTTGAGCCCAAGGGCCTCTGCTGCATCTCAAACCAGGAGTAACACTGGAAAATGTGCCCAAATGTCTTGTGGAGGAATGTGAAACTGCAGACATTGCATGCCAACAACTTGCAACCAGTCACTTCTAAACTGTCTGGGGATTTCCACAGAGACAGCATGAGCCTCACTACCTAATTTGTGCAGAGTTATTTCAACAATTGTCACCATCTTTGCATGTTCAGCCGTGCCAGCTATTCAACCTTCCTTGCAGGACATGATATGTTGACAGAGGACCTCAGTGCTAAGGAAAACCCCTTCTTCCTGTTACAGCAGTGTTGCTGCTGCTGTGGTACAGCAAAAGGGGGGTGAAACTCAGCTCCTGCGAGAGATCTGTGGTATCAACTTGTGTTGGTTTTCACCCACGGCAAGAGATCAATGAGGTGTAAGAGCAAAAGAAAGATGGCTCTCACTGGCATGAAGTTTTACAAGCATCCTCCTACCGTTTCAGCCAGCTTGCACATTTCATAGCATTGTGAAGTTTAAATGCCATGGGATAGATCTGTCTGGCAATAAATTCAGCCAAAGGCAATCTCTTAAAAAGCCATCATTATGTAAGGGTGTGCTTGCTCATTACAATGAAGGATGGAAAATACGGTACGCGTCACATAGTGTAATTCAAAATTGATTTCCTATCGTGACACATTTTACAGAGGCTATTCTGCACACTGTTTTTGCCATGGTCTAAACCAGGACTTTTCCTCCCTTTCATCTTCTTCTGTTTTCCAGTGCAGGAGACTATTTCAAGGCAATGTCTTCATCTTCACTGCACATCAAAAGCAAAGATAAGGGAGGAGTGCTGCTCCTATCCTGGCAGTTCTCCATCACATTTTAAAACTTTTCCTTGAACCAAAAAAGCACATCACTCATTTTATTTTGCTACTCGTCAAAGAAGAGCTGGTTGCTAACAGCAAAAAGAGCCACTTGTGAAACATGTCAGCTCCTGGTTTCATCCTGCCAGGAGCTCTGTCATCTCAGCTCCCACCGACACTCTGCTTCCTACAAGAATCTGGACCATGCAGGATTGGCCTCTCTTAGAGACTCAGAGGGTGCTACAGTTATATATTTCTACTTTCAAGACTGTATAAAAATCCTGTCACAACACCATCAGTTTTTCTTTGTTTATTTAGATTTTACCTCTTCAGTTGCTTCAAATTTGTAATCTTTTTTGTGCTAATGCTGCTAAACAGGTCTTTATATCGCAAAAATCACTTGAGCACCAACACTGCTTGGCACTCTTGCCTGCAAACTCAACAGAGATGACAAGGGCTACAGCACAAACTAGATTTCCCACGTTTGATCTTCTGTTGGATGCTGCTCTTCACGTTAGTGAGCTGTAGCTGTACACCTTCACACATTTGTCAAGTTGGTGTTAAGTGCACACACAGGACAGGCATGGTTACACAAGGAATTTGCTTCAGCCAGTGTTATATAGGTAAAACCTGAAGGCTGCAGTCCCTGTGGAAATAAAAGCAATGAGCTGCCCATGAAGAGCCAGTTCAGTGAGGTCACATGCTGCAACACCATGCTACAACGGGCAGGATAAAGCAAGCAGCTGACGGGGCAGAGGAGCCTTGGGTGGCTTAAAGCCCTCTTTTCTCACTCTGAATCCCAATACCCTGGGTTTGGAAAGGCCATGAGCATAACTCAGTGATGATTTCTCTGTGTTACAGCCTTTCCTCGAGCCTGTTGTGGCTGTACCGCAGTGTGTGAAATACACAGTCACACCCTCCTTAGTAAATCCAGATCCCTTATTTGCCCTTTCCTCCTCTATGACACACTTCAAACCCTTCCTGCAGGACCCTGGGAAGGCAGCTGGGCTCCCAGGTAGGGAAAGATCTGCCCCAGCAGGCTCAGGCACTGCGCCATCCCTTGGACCAGGAACAGGGCTGCCAGGGCAGGAGTGAGGAGCTCATGTAGACACTTGCACTTCACCTGCTGTAAGGAAGCCGCAATTTCCCATCTTCAGAACGTGTATAAATCATTAATAGATTATTAAATGCCTGGGGTCCAGTGAAAATTGGACTTTCTATTATTTTTATTTTTAGACATAATAACTGAACTATTATTACTTCTATTCTGTAAGAAAGAAAGCTCACAAACTCAGTGGTTGGACTGGAGCAGCTCAGGAAAACAAAGCAGCCTGACAGCCATACAAAGCCTGTTGGGGTGCAGCTCTTGAAAACCTGCCCTGTGCTTGAGCTACAGCACCATACTTGGTCCCTTTGTCTTCCCAAAATAGCAACTAGCAGGGCTGGAGAAGAATCAATTCCCAAGTAAATCTCATGCAAATTGGAACCACACAGAGGAGACTATTAAACTGCAATGGACATCAGCAGCACCACTCTCAGACCTGCATGTTCAAAAGAGGCTGATATTAATTAAAAATGGGTCTAGATTTATTTATGTTTCTTTCCACTGTGCTTTGTTATTTTAATCACTGAAATACTGGCCACTCATGACCCATTCTATTGTACAGTTGTACTCGTAATTAATACATGCACATAATCTTTATTAAGTTACATAAAAAATAATAATGGAGTTTTACCACCAATATGAAACAACGAATTAGGTTTTGTCTGTAGTTTCAATTTGTCCAGTAACAATATTTAAACATATCTGAAATTAACCAGTACAGATGTTAATCAGATAGAAGTAGGTCTGTAGTACCTTTGCATGAGTTATGCTACATGGAATAATTAAAATTTCACATTTATACAACACTTTCCATCTCCAAGGGATCCCAAAGTACATCGGAACAGACGTATTTTGCAATACGTTGCCTTCCCCTGACAACTTCCTTCAGCGTGTTTCAGATCACTTAAGAACAGTAATCAAGCCTTCAACACCCTGTGCTGCTGCCGCACAGCCAAGGGGATGGGCTCTGCTGAGGGCACCCAGCCCTGAGCCTGGGGCGAAAGGCAGCAGGCCACAAGAAAGGCTGACATGGCACTGACTGCCCCACTGCAGCAAAGGTTCCTATTTAAAAAAAATACTTAACCATAGGTTTAAGGGAGCTTTAATGGCCTCAAGAATCTTGCTGAATGTGAGTGTGGGGAGAAAAAGGACCAGGGAAAAGTGTGGTCGCAGAGGAGAGCGTGGTCACTACTGGCCCGTGAAGGCAGCTCCAGCCTGCCAGCTCTTTGTCATAATTACTTCAGGTCACACATGAAAAATCCCAGTAAGTTATTTTAGCTGTGTTTCACATGTAATGAGAATAACTAAATACCCTCAGACCCATCACCGTTTTTTCTGTTTCACGGCTCCCCACATCTTTAACATGCCTTGCAACTCAGCTTTCTTTCCCTGTATACTTTTCAGTTTTCCAACTGACAAATTTTCCAGCTGACGCTTTCTAGCAGGGACCACATTTTAAATCAAGGATTGTTCTCCAAAATTGTCTGCACTGAATGTTCTTAGTAGCACTCTATGTAATTGATAGACACCGCTGGGTGAAGCAAGGGGAGAACCTCCCATCCAACCACTCTGATGGATCATTCCCAACTTTTGCTGCACTGAGCTAAGCCTACGGAGCACACCAATCTATGGACACAGACTGGCAGCTTGCCATGGCAACCTTTCTTTTAGGCATGTGGAAGAACTGACTAAACGCAATTCACTTTAATGTCTTAAAACTTCCTGTAGCTGTAATAATGATTTTGTTTAAAAGTACATGATTTGGGGATCATGATAAAAACATATATAGAGAGAAAGATTTTCACATAAACTGCTTGTTACAACTCCAAAATAATTCGAAGCTCAGTTCAGAAGCCTGAAAATCAGAGTGATTTGTGGGCAACATAATAGCCATTGAATTTTTGTTTCTGAGGCATTAACCTAACACTGATTTTTCTCCCCTCATGTTACAAAAGACACAGAGAATTCTCTTTAAGGCTTTAGCTGAAACACAGTTTTTTCTTTTCCTGTGTTAGCAGTAAAGGATCATATCAAGAGATCTAGGAGACTGTAGCAGACTAAAAAATTATCTTTGTCCTTTAAGAAAATGAGAGCAAGGCTTGGGAAGAAATGCCCAATAAAGTCCATAAATGTCCATCAAGTGCTAAGCTGAGGACTATAAAACCTTCCTCCTTCTCTCTAAGCTCTGTACTGACAGCATACCATGTTATGAAGCATAATGATTATTTCAGGCTAAGGTTTTCTTTGTTTCTTACTTTTTCTTAACAAAAGATGAAAGTTTATGGTTAATTCTCCACCTGCAACCAGACCTAGCTAAACTCGTAAGAGGAACAATTATATTCTGTATATTTACTGCCTATTATTAAGTGCTGGTCTCCAGTTTTGTTTAAATGCCAGTTATCAGGATTCAATTTACCCCCTCCGAGGGGGATGTCTGGTATCATTCTGAGAGTAATAACTGCAATATATTATGTTAATTGAGCTCTAATAAGCTTCACAGTGCTTTTGCTTCCAAATAGGAATGGAAATGTCATTTTTTTAAACAGAGTACACTGTGCAGCTGTCTATACCTGCACCACCTTATTTCTGAATCTGAGAATATGGGCAGCAGCACAGATTTCCTGGGCACTACAGAGAACATAAGGAAAACCCAAAAGATCTAAATACTATTAACACAGTCCTCTAAAGCTCAACCCTGTTTGGGAAACTAGGAAATCCCACATGAAGAGTTCTTTTCATCGAGATGGCCTCCCCTGTCAGCAGCCTCCAATGAACTTTAAATAATGAATATTAAGGCTGTTGTCCCACGTAGCATCAATCTTCAAGACGAGGAGTCTCCAGCAGTGAATTTCTCTTCTGTTTAACTCTCAGTAGAACTGTATTTCATGCAATTTATGTCAGACGCTGCTTGTGCATTTTGATCATTTCATTTACTAACAGCACAAGAAATGATCATCACCACAAATCCAAGGCATCTTTCGCACTCACTAAAATTTGGCAGTAAGCCTGCAGGGTTATGTAGGCTTTAGCAGACTGTCAGGGATAAACGAGGATTATACCAGTTACTCTAATTAATATTTTGTTATTAGACAGACTAGGGACAATGACCTTTAAAGATGAGCAAGAATTCCCTCTTGTGTCCAAAAGAGATGAATATATGCAATTGCATGCATTTGTATCAGTGTAGATTTTTATAAGACATCATGGCCACCGTACATTTCTCATTTTGGCACGATAAAAAATAAATAGGAAAGTTTTAACACTGCTTCAATTTGAACTTTTACACCTAACAAACCCAGCACCTCCAAACCAAAACTCCCAGAATCTTCATTATTTAGACCATTTAAATACAGGCAGAGAGAACTTCTTACTCCTTCCACCACAGACTGTAGTTCTCAGAACCAAGCAGACAACTCGGGGAAGGTGCGGTCCCCCATGCACGATGGGCCCCCAGCTGCAGGGGCACAGCTGCTGGAAGCCTGGGGCGTTGGGAGCCTCCAGCCTCCCACCACATCTGCCTCAGTGCCCACCCTGCTGCCTCTCCAGCTGGTGAGGCCAAGCGGAGCTGTGCCACTGGGTTCCACACCATCGACCCCTTTCAATTCTGAATTTTGAATCTGCAGTGATGTGTTGCTGGCATGAGGCCAGTTTTCAGCAGCACACAACTGCTACTCTGCCACTGCTCATCCATGCAGATCTTTTTCCAAAACCTGTCTCCTTCTCCCACCCTCCCTCTCCCCCATTAGGCCTATGTGCAGTTCTTCTGCAAAATGCTCTTCCTCTAATCTTCTAAAGTGTCACCAGAAGCTGGCTGAGCATGACCCCCCACAGCCAGCCCTCATCTTGCTTGTTCACAGTGAAACCACACTTTTCCAGGTGTTTTCTTACCACATCACTGGAGATAGTTTCCGAGAAGTTTCCTGTTCCTAAGTAAACTAGCTTACAGTTCTATAGTTCATCTCTTAACCCTTTAAAAATAATAAAAATATGTTGTCTGGTCCTTCACTTTCCTCAGAAACCCTTCTGGGGACAATACTTCCAAACAGGTCTGTTTATGGTTCACCAACCCCATTGCACATTCATGCCAAACAATGCAAGGGGGTTTCCTTTCCAGACTTGGAAGACATTATTTAAAAAGATAAAGGTAAAAATCTCACTAGGACAGTAACACAACTTCTAGAAAAGTAGAAGCATTACATCTTTCCCCATGGAGATTGCAAGCCAAAACCTCTGCTGTACAAACTGGCCCACCTGTATTAATTTAAGAGCATTTACCACAGTAATAGTCAAACCTGGACACATCTGCTTCAGCTTGAGTTTGACCTTGCTCCAAATGAGAGGGGCAAGTAGTATAGTGATGAAACCACCAGCATCAAAGCACGCTCATTAAATTCATGCTGAAGTTAGGAACATGATTAAAAGCTTTGCTGGACTAAGTCTGTAATGATCAGCCCAATCCAAATAGGGAAACTGCACACCTTGTGCAAGGGGGAAGGTGGTGTTCACTGGAAAGAAAAATTTATGAGAAATCTTCCCAAAATCCTCCCTTGTGCCAGAAAAGCCATGCTCGTGCAACATCCAAGAAAAGCCAGGACGTTTCCTGCTAAGCTGAGGCTGTATGGTAGCATCTCATTTGCAGGAATTCACATTCCTTCTCTAACATATAAATGTTACTGTTTGTTTGTTGTCAAAGGCATACTGGGCACTGGGAATGATAACTCTTCTACACCTCATACCCAATCGCCAACACCTCTTATCTTGTAGCCAGATATTAAAGATACAAGCTCTCATTAAAATAAACTTATTAATTATAGCACACTCATTTAGAAATCACCATTGATTTTTAAAAACCACAGGAGGAAGTGATTAGATTTAGTAGGTAGCAAAGCTCCTCACTGATGGTGTAGAGTCCAGGTTTTCAACACTCTCTATACAGAAACTTACAGAAAAATTAAATAAAAAGAACTTTTCCTTCTCACCAGGCACAAAAATAAATAAAACAAAATCAACATTTCACCAAATGCATGAAATTAAATACGTGTTTGCTGGCATGTGCTGTGAGGGTGTCACTCAGGAGAGCATTTAAACGCATATGCTTGTATTTAATGAGTTATATAAGACTTTGGAGTAGGCTTAACTTCAAGCATGTGTGTCTGTGTTTTGCTGCACAGGGGAGGTGTGGTAAACCAAAGTCTCAGGAGCCGAGGCACCGTGGGGGTACAGGGCTCAGCAGTGAGGAAAGCCAAGCATGCCTTGCTCCTGGAGAGCTGCTTGGCATTTTTCATGGCTCATCCCTTGCGTTTCATAGGAAACACACACATTACTGCACTTCAGCTGTGCTTGCCAAAAACAGTCTACTGCAGCCATGTGGTGGTTCTCCCTCTACAAGGAAGAACAGATGATACCTCCTTGTCTTGCAATAACTCTTACCCCTTTAAATCAAGTTGACTACAATACATAAATCCCACTTTTTTTCATGTCTGTGGACAGGTTAGCAGATGTTTTCAACATCCAGGCTGAAACCGTAAATGATGAGACAAATTTGGATCTCTGGAGCTTCATGTGAGGCTTGATGTGGGACAGGAGCTGTCTTCACCCGTGCACTGCTGCCCCAATGCAGCCAACTGAGCCTCTCATCTGCAGTCAAGGGGAGGAGGAGGCCAGAACCTGAAGGGGGTGATGTGCCACAAAGGATAAGCCCCCAACTCCCCTGCACCCATTCTTGTCTTCTGTTTTATTTTCATGGATGTCTGATTAGATAGGAAAAGCAAAAAAAACCCCAAACAAAACAAACAGTTTCAGCTTTAAAATTAAATGAAAAATTCTTTTTTTTTTAAAAAGGATGATCCATGTAAATAAAAAGACTAAATTCCTAAAAGATTATTTCAGGTTTCTGTGTAGTCAGCTTCTACTGCATGATCCCAGCATAAAATAAAAACTTCACACTGGATGGATCCCTCCGAGTGAGTCTTCTGTCCTAGATGAAGTTTGTTGCTCAGGTTGCACCTGGAGGCCCAGCACACACACACTGCTGTGCAAACACACAGTGAAACTCTAAATACCCACAGCCAGCGCAGGGCAGGACTGGAGGGGCCCACAGCAGCAACGCCAATGCTGGCTGCTCAGAGGTGGCTGGGGCACAGAGGACAGAGGCATCCTCCTCCTGCTTCCACATGGGAACGTCTTCATTTCTCATCTTGGTTGTTTTTTCCAATGAATCTTATTCTACTAAAAGTTCTTCAATCTGGACACACAGACAGCAAAGCTCCTGAATGGGCACCAGAGAGATGACCTGGCCACCCACAGGGCAACCAGCAGGACCACTTTTACAGTGTTTATTTACAGACTGGTAATGAAGAGGGGGGACGTTTTCTGCTCATTAAGGGGCAGAGAGAGTGGGACCACTGCTGTTCTCCTTCCTTCCACGCATGCATGGCACTGGGCAGCTACTGAATGACACAAGGCTCCCTCATTAGAGAAGGGGTCAGCAAACGCATCTGTCATCCTTCTGTTACTATTTCCAAATGAACTCAATGAAGTTAAATGATTTTTTTAGTGCAACAAAAAATGGCAAGAAAGAGAGTGGAACATTAAATGAGAATAAAAATAAAAGATCGCTCCTCCTTCTCCAACCCAGATCTCAGGACTGTTTGCTTTCAAATGAAAATAATTTTCAAAACATTAATTTACTTGAAGAAAATCACTAAGTGTTTTTCTCTGTGGCTGCTTAATTTGAAAAGTCACACCCACACTTCTCCCCACAACCAAGTATGATTAATGCAAAGCAACTTTCCTAAAAGAGGAATTACTGTCACACTTTTGTAATCTCAATCAATTATGGATACATCAAAAAATACAATGAGCTTACATTTAATAACTACAAGAGTTTAAAGGAAAGGTTATCTTACATGCTTTGGATATACAAGGATATGGGCATATAATTTACATTGGGACTAAAGCTTCTTTTGAGGGAATCTGGTAGGTAATTTACATATAAAGACACCATTTCATAATTTACTAGTTCTGGTTTGTCTCCTGATCGTGACTTTAAAATCAAATAAGAAGCTAATTCATTAACAGCTTTGTGCATGTGCCTATAATGTTTTGCCTACCCTACAGCTTTCTAGAAGGTGAAGAAAGAAGAAAAGCTTTCCAGTTTTTGTAATCTGCCATAGATTTGAGTTAGAAAAAGGCAGATAGTAATAAGGAAGATATATGATACATCTTTAAATATGATTCATTAAATTATTTCCGTTTCATTGCTGGTTTATCCTTCCTTATGTTAATGATTTGATGATTGCACCATGGAAAACCAAACAAGTTTTTTCCATTTTGAAGAAATGACAGTATGAGTGAACTTCACTGAATGAAAAACATGCTCTCTAGAAAAAAAAAAAAATCTATTGATTTTTATTGATGCATTAAAAGAATCACAACAACAGGAGAGGCTGCCTTCTGTTTGTAAAATGGATTTAGTGATCTTACCAACAAAATCATGGATGCATCTGGAACTTCTACAAGAAGTTCAATCAAAAGGAAAAGTTTTAGCTAAGAAGCACATGCATTACATGCACAGTGACAACACAAGATCCCTTTCCAGAGAAGAGTTTCCCTGTGTCATACCCTGTATGAAAACCAGGCTGAAAAGATACTCAATGCTTCAATAAACTTTTCAAGCTGTGCTCAGTTGTGTAAGACTTCAATTCTCAGTACAGAAACTGAGCCTCAAGTAGACAGAAAGCCTCATTTCCACCTCCTAACACACCTTTATGTAACCATTACAAAAATATTATCATCTCTACTCTGTTGCACGTGTTTAAAGGCAATATTCTCATCATCTCTGATATTTCATCTTGTGCTTCGCTCCTTTTAACATCTAACTACCTAGGAACCTAATACTCATCTTGCTGAGACACAGTTAACTGGAATTATCCTCCATCTGGATGCAATAGAGCTGGCCACAGTAAGAAGAGTGAAGATGTTTTTTATCTTTTTGTCTCAGGTCTCTCAAAACAGTCACTGAATGAGTTCTTGTACAATTCCTACAGTGCACTTAAAGAGCTTTCAGTTTATTGGATTGTTTCAGTTTTAGCAAAAGACATGTTAAAGATCCCCCCTTTAGAAGTGGTTTCTAATTTGATGCTTAGAGGCTCTGAATTGCTGCTGGAGACTCCAGTGAGTTCATACAGATCATCTAAGTTGGTGATTGAAGTACTCAGATCAATGCCTAAAAGAGGGATGTGAGTGTTCCCTGCAGGAGATGGAATTTCAAAGGTATTGCCTAGCATTGTAGAAGTTTATCCAGGTGACATCATCAAATAAATCAGGAAAAGCAAGACAGTGTTTACATGGGTACATCTAAACCAGCATGTCTGGGAAATTTTCCCCACTCGTCTGGATGTATACTCTGGCCGTATCCCAACTTAACATCAGGGAAAGTGTTAAGTCCCACTGTCTCCTCTCCAGGGCCTGTGTTCAATGGAAGGAAACCTAGGTAGTTTAGGAAGCCCAAGTTATGCTTTAACACATTGAACAACTGTAGCACAAAGTGTGCTTTGGAGCCAATTAAATCATTTGGGACTCCAGAGTCATAGAAAGTTGAAAGCATTCAGCACCCAGAAGCTTATAAAGGTCTTTAATGACAAAACCACCTTTGCTCTGTCATTTTGGAAGGCACATTATTATTTATTATTGTTATTGCTATTTTCATCATCATCATCAATATTATTTAATTATTAATACCTGAGATCCTTATTTAGGGATCAAACTTCTGGGGGTTTGGTGAGGGCTGCAGCTCCTTCTCCTTACACACAGAAGCTCCCAAGAGATCTCACGAAGTGACTGTGCCCTGTGCCAGGAACAGCCCTGTGGCCAAGGCGGGCTCTTTCTCAGGCACTTTGGTTTCTGGTGTCAACAGGGAATGAGGTCGGTTCCCAAGTGCCTGGCTCATCCAGGAAATGGTCCATAACAAGCCCCTGACGCTGCCCATTACAAGGTCAGCCATTTGTCTCACTGTTCAATACTTTCCTGGCAATTGATGCCCCACCCATAGCATGTCTGGTAATAAGCAGAGCATCCTGCTAGCAGCTCTTTATGCTGCCTACCTACAGCCTGGTACTCATTCACAAAAGCTTCCCTGTACATGGGCTTAATGGACAAAGCAATCAATACAAACAAAATCACACGCTGTCCAACTTTTTTCCTTCAGTAGAATCTGAATCTTAGGCTTCTTTCTGACCTCCCTAAGTCCAGGACAACTAAAGACAATATGAATATTTACAATTAGGCACAACACTTCAAACATAATTATGACATGTGGGTAATTTCCTCAACTAAGTTTATTGCCTGGCAAAAAGAATGTCACTGGTGAAAACCAGTGTGGTACTCTAGTGCTGCAGATCAGAGGAACATGGGACAGCCCTTGAAACCCGTATTTCAGGTGTCAGGTCCCACTTTATGCCAACCTGGTGAAGCACAGATCAAGAACTAAGGGTTCTGGCAAAACTGCCTTTCAGTATCTGTAAAGAAAGAGATAAAGACAAACAGCTACGTGCACTTGACTGCTATCAAGGTTCTCCTTAGGCTTTCATGTCCTCTGTACAAATAGAAATGGAGATGCAGGCCAGGTTTTTGTTGAAAACTCCGGCTTGTTTTGATCTACCTGTTGCAGAGAACTAAAGTATGTTTCCAGTTATTCATGTTTTAATGTTCTGTCTCCCATGCTGTACTTCACCATGAACACATTCCCCACAAAAGGAAAAGGGTGAAAAGTTGAGGTGAGCCTGAGAAACTCGTGAATATCAGGTTCTCAAATACCTGTAAGAATAGTGCCACAACACTGTGTGACCAAGGGCAGCTTTTTTTACATATTTCTCTGTACACACCCAGAATGTCATTGAAAACTGGACAAATGCTAATAAACCATTTCATTTTTCACTCAAAAGTCTGTTTCTCCAGAGTTTTCACCCCGCTTCACCCTGCAACACATATCAAGTTTACAATCACCAGGACACTTTGAGAAGTTCAGTTTTCTGTCTCATGCAAAACCACGAACATGTACAAAATCCTGCACTGAGGACAAACCTGGTGACACCCCACAGCCAGATGGACTCAGTGCTCAGCTCCCCTCTGTTCCCTGCTACATTGCTGTACTTCTGTGTGTTCTTTGGCAAGCTCTGTCACCCCTGTATTTCTGTCCTTACACTTAAAGCTTCTGTTTGCTGCCTCTGGTCTGGAAGTTTTTCAAAGCGGAAATTGCTTATGCCTGGATTGTGCTGCACTCTCCATACCAAAAATGACCAAGAGATATTTGCCAGTTTTGACACATACTTGTCTGCAATATACAGCTTTTCTTTGCTACGATTTAGACACTGAATACCAGCTACAGGCTGAACAGGACGGAAACACTTAGAAAATCTGCTAGTGCAATCTGAGATTAGAACAGCACAGGCATTATCCTCAGCACAAATGTGAAAGCCCAGTAGGGCAACCAAGGAGGCAGGAGCTGTGTTTTGTGGAGAGTGCAAGACTTATAATCTTACTGATTTATGGGACACTAACTGCCTTGCAAGGCAGTAATGATTTTCCACAGAGGTCATCACAAATACTGTTTGTCACTCTGCTTTGAGCAAATCCCATTAAGAAATAGGTTGTTGCAATGTTTATTAAGAAAACCATGAGCCAATGACAGAGCTATAACATTACAATCTCAGTTCTACTGGATGGCCTGTGAATACAGGGAACTTGATGAAGCAGGTATTCCCAAGAGAGGAATATTAATTAAAACAGAGAGATGCCCTGATAGACTGGCACATTTGTGCACTCTACACTGCTTGAATTACTTCCACATGATCACACTTTATACTTTCCTTTCCATGCATCAAACTCTGAGCCTAGATTTTACCTCCTTATCTCTGTCCATCTAGCACATAAGAACGATTTATAGCATGTTACACAGGGTGAACCTGTGAAAAAGCAGTTACCATGGCAACCCAGTATTTCTCTTCTGTATAAACTTACAGTACCAAAGCAAAGGAAGGCCAGAACTCCATACCAACTTCAAAGCTGCTTTTGTTCCTATTATGTTGTTTTGAAGCAATCAAAATATATTAATGCCATCAAGCATACATACTAAATATGTCCTTTAAAATCTTTTGGAGGAAAATGGTCAGTCATTGCAAAGCACCACTACAGATATGACTTGCCACACATTTTACACGTTCTCATGACAGAAGTATCTCAAGGGATGCCCCGACCACGCACACCTGTGAAGAAGCACATGGAAGTGCAATAGGTTACTTCATGCCTCCACAGAAATTCAGTATTATAGGCGAATTCTGCAATATTAAGATAATTCATAGTCAGATTCCTACATGTTCCTCTACTGGATCACAAACCAACCTTGACCCATGAAGATGAATCACAGTCATATTTTTGAAAGGTATCAAACCAGGCTCCATTTCAGTGAAGTAGCACTACACCTTTGCTCTGTCATTTGTCACAGACTACATTATGTTCATGTACCTAGACTCCACTGCCCATAAGTTTATTATTTCTCAGCAAATTGCATCTTAATTCAGGGAACCCACACATCTGAACTGACATCAAAGAGCTTTACTGCAGAAGCCCTCAGTGGATACCTTGGGGTCAGGCTGCTTGACACAAACCCTTGATCCTCCTCACACCTCTACAGTTAGCCAAGGGCTACACACACAGAAAAGGTGAGCAGAACTGGGGTCCTGTCTGCACCATGGAGCAGAGACTCTGTTCTCTGCAGGGAAAACCTTCCTGCCTCGGGTGGGTACGACCTGTGGGCTGCACACCGCACAGAGCCAAACAGGTCCAACACAAATAGACAAATGTGCACCAAGGTAGCCCATTAAGACAGGCCTAAGAAGCCATCCCAATGGCTTCATATCCTGGTACTGCTTTTTATTTTCCCTATTGCAGTGTGTTTTCCACATGGCCAAAGCTCTTCCCAGTGGCCATTGATGACCAGCTCCCACGTCCTTGCACCCATGTGGTGGAACACTGCACACTGCACTTGTCCTGAACTCCTTTCCAATTGAAATCACTAAGTCTTTTTTTATTATTAGTAAGGGATGAATTTCCTGTGGTGCTGGTAGTGTGGAAACACAGTCTCTGATTCACAATATTAAAAACACATTTTCCGATCAGAATGGAGTAGAAGGAGCGAGAGAGATAGTAGGATACACATGCATCCCACTGAAGACAGCAGAGTTTCAGAAAATCACAGATAAACTGGGGACACTACCACCTTAGGGAAAAAAACAGTGGGTTTTTTCAGTTGGATATAGCAAATATTTGGTTTGCTATGTAAACTGTGAGGTGAATGACTGCTTTTTCACCTGCTGGAACACTCCAGCTGTGATGTGCTACAGCATTTTGTGTACAGATTGAAACCAAAGCTTGGGCACTTTCTTCTCCAGTTATTGAGGGAGTCTAATAGCGTTCCCAGTGAACCCAGCAGTAACAGAGTATTATTAAGTGGAGGCCCACTGCTGATCTCACTAAGACTGGTATCAGAGCAAAGTAATTCCTTTTTACTGCAGAACTCCATTTTAATTTTATTTAGGGAGGCAGCATGATCTCATAGGCAAGGCATCAGGAGATCTGGGTTGTGTTCCCCGCCATACCATGTGATCACTGGCAAAACATGCAAGTGCTCTCTGGTTTCTTTTTTTTTTTAATCATCTGCCGTGTGCTGGAAGTGATCATTATTTACTGCCACAGAGTGCTCTGAGATCAATGAATGATAAACCCTAAAGAAATGCCAAGTGTTACCAATGAAGTGTGTGATTTTTATATGATTAGAACAATATAAATCAGGACTAAACCCAGTGTCACCGACGTCATGCAAAATCAAGCCTCGAGGTGATCTGAATGGGTAGTAAAGTTCCTGAGGACAACAGATGACCCAATGAAAGCACTGTTTAGTACTCAGCATGTGAATGAGGTAATGGTAGAATAGGCTTTGACAGAGAAGAAAAAGTGCCACAGAACAAAAAAAGCAAGTTCATCATATTTTGTTCATATTGTGTCAATTTTCCTTTCCTTTTACGATTGCATTCTCTTGCGGATATAGTCTACCTCTTTCTATTCCTGCTAAGCTTTGTCTTATGGCCTCCTCCTTTCCTCCCCTTTATAAATTCATGCTGTGCATAAAATTGTCTCACTGATTTAGAGTAAGATTTATTCTTTTTGGCCCAGTGCTTTGCTCCATTGTAGGCCACCAGTCCTAAAGCAGGGAGATTTAGCATGTGTTTCATAAAATATTTCAACTCTTTGTTCATGTTTTATTCTTTTCCATTTCTTTCATTCTTCCTTTTTATGGAATTTCATCAACACCACAGGATTGGTACCTGGCCTCTAAAACCAGCTGATTCAACAACGTGCTACCCTATCACTCATCATGATAGTACATATGAATGATAATTCTCTTTCAGGCTTGTCCCTCATTAGTCTGAATTCTCTAAGAAAGTCAGAAATTGAACAAGCATTGTTCGCTGTACCTTGAATCTAATCTAATCCTCAGAATAGCATCACTATATCTATTGTTAATAACCAAACTCTCAGTATCCTAGCACTTTGGTGCTCTGAACACTCAAAAAACCAAAGAAACCAGACATATTTACATATCAGACATTTACGCATGCACAAATAAACCTCATAAGTCTGGTTGAAGTGAGTTTTTAAAAAGAAAGAAGTCCCTGCTTTACAGCCAGTATTGTTGGTAAGACAGGAAATAAGATCATGTAAGGTGCTTCAATGGGCCTCTGGTCACCCAGTCTTCTGGGTACCCTCTCTGGTACCCACTCTTACCCCAGAAGACAAGATACTGGAAGAAAATATTGAGTAAAAGAGATTTGGGCAATTCTGACAAGTTAGGATTCTTAAAGACCTGAAGCCATGCTGACTTGCAAATATAATGGAAACTGTAGGAATACAGCTATGATGGAGGGACTTCAATTAAAATTCTTTATTTCCATTAAATGCAAAAGGCTTTTTGAAAGTCACAGGTTTCTATTAGAACCTGATGGCAAGGTAGATGTTGCAGTATCTGTAGGCTAGCTCAGTTCTATTCTGTATTTCGCTTTAACATCTGTAGAGCTTTGCGGAATCATAGATAGCTCTTCCTATCTTTCTGGATATTTGAGAGCTACAGAACAAACACATCTTCCTTGGGCCATAACCTCCAACAGGATGGTGGGACGTGATCTCTGCGAGAGAACTGCCAGGTCCACAGCAGGATTCAGCACAAGCTCTACAAGCCAGACCAGTGTCAAACACATTAATAGACCCAGCTTAGAGAAGAAAACAGGTCTCTAACTCTTGTGTGTGTATCTCACATATTGCCAGCCTAAACATAGGAGAGACTGAAATGCCCTCTTAGTGAAAAGAGGTTTATAATCTTCCTGGTTTATCTGGTTTGGATAAGCAATTTCATTTGCCCAGATGGAAGAAATGAGCTCCTAGAAGGCTCTGCTTAAATGGCCAGGTAGCACTAGTGACAATAAATACAAAACACTTTAAAGTATTGAAGTTGTTCTGCTTGATTTTGAAAAAAAACTCGAAAGTGTTTCCAGTTTGCCATTGCCAACCCAAATTTGGCCTATAACAAAAAATCAAGCTCTTAATAAAACCAGAAAGTGAGGGTACATTCCCATAACCAAAAATGATTGAGCTGTTACAGCTCAGCAATTTACTGCCCATCCTCTAAGCTGCAGTAAGTATGTGAGCACTTTAAGCCCACTTCAGTACTGAAATAAAATATATTTGCTGAAAACGTGCTTCGGGGGATATCTGCAGCTGTTTCACAGAGGTATTAACCCACCACTGATTGGAGTCAGCTGAGAGCACACTAACAGTAGATTAGCATGTTTTGCCCCATAAACTGAAGCTACAGCTATTTGACTGCTTCCAACCATGCAAATTAACCATTACTCTGTTAGCTCAAAGACTAGGTGCTCACAGTGACGCCAGCCCAAATTAAAACAGCTGCTGATTCAGAAACAGTACAGATTGACAGTCACAGATAGACAAAAAACCTTTGAGATGGCTGCCCTATGGGATACGTAGCATAATCAGACATTGAAGCCAGCAGAATTATAGGATCATGCCAATCACAGTTCTTTAGGTTTCTTTTAAACACATATATCTGAAAATTTGAAAACAAAACATGTTTCTGCATGTATTTTTAGAAAACAAGGATCCACTTTCTGGGTTTCTTAATGCTCCTGTATGCAAATCTACATGTTAATCAATCCCAAATCACTCCCTAGAATATTATACATATGATAAATATTTAATTCCTTGCACTGACATTACAGCTTGAACACTTTTATATTCCTACCACATTGCTAAAGCCATGAACAGTGGGGAAATGTCTGAAATAATAAATTATATCTGATCATTCTCTGCCATAGCCACTGCAAGGATAAATCTGCCTAGGGAAAGGAAAATGTGACAATGCAAGAAGGTGACAAAGAGCTTGAGAAACTTGTTCACTTGGCATTATGTGACTGTGGCAACATGTGCTGCCTCATGCCTATGTAGAGAAAGAGCTTCTAACGGAATAAAAATCTTTTCTGTGATCTCAAAGCACATAAATTTCTTATCCAGTGTCTAAGGAGAAGCATGGACACTGGATGAGACATTCATTTTTCAACACCTCCTGGAAAATAGTTAAATCATCAGCATTTGCCCAACTGTCACTGGGCATGTGAAGGATAATTATGACCTTTTCCAGTGAACACATAGAAATAAAGTCAGGAGCAGGTACATTCCCCACAGGCAGGACTGAGTTTTTTGGACCAGGTGGGTTTCTGCTCCAGCAAACATCCAGGAGGTCTGACAGCAAAGTTCTGCTTTTCCTACTGTGCAGAGACCCCATCCCAAGGAGAGAAGTGTTTGCAGAAATGTGGTCCTGTGGGAAAATGCACAAATCCCCTCCCTCCCAGCCCTGCAGTCGCAGCTCTGGACTGGCTGAAAAGTCCCAGACATCAAGTTCCTTCCCAATCTCTCATGCCCCGAGGCTCCAGGGCCCCGCTGCCACCGCTCTGCCACCTGTCCTCTGCAACCACAGTAGCAAACTGCCAATTTCTCTGCCAGCTCTTTTCAGTCCAGAGAGTCAGAGCTGTACTCACAGTGATTTTTCCATCATTTTTAATTCGCAGATTATTCAACTGCATTTGATTGAAGCAGAGAGAAGAAACTAATAATATAGCAGAGCACTTAGGAACACTAATTGCAAATTACTCTTAAATAATACATCATCCCTCTCTTAATTATGGCAACTTGCACTCTTCTCAGAAAAGTGCACATCTGCTAATGTATTTTTCCAATAATATCAATATGAAGTTGCAGGGAAAGGGTAGATTAGTGGCTCCTTTGTATCTTGACCCGCTCTCAGCCTACATTTCCCTGAATGCCCATAAAGCTTCTCTATTTTTTCCTTTCTGACTTAAAAAATTCATTCTGAAGATACATTTCTTGAACCAAGAATCACTTGGTAACACCCCTTTCTGAAGGAAAGGGTACACCAGGAACCTGGATTGCCTCAATAAGTAACTAAATCTTGTATTTCCCATTCATTTTCAAAGGAGTTCAAGGCTGAACCATTGTAAATTTTGCAGATTTCATGTTTCTACTTACTTTAGTGCACCAAAATCCTTGAGACTGCTTTCATAATTTAATTTGCAGTTTTCCTCAGTAGTTTTATGAGATATTGAAAGATTCTGAAGCCTTGGCTGCCATTGCAGTTCTATGCATGCCCGTCACCAGAGTTTTCAAAAGACATCCAAGACTGAGTTCTTTAATGTCCTCTTGTCAAGTACGAGGATGGCCGTGACAAATTCTCAGCAGTGGTGAGCACCAAGAATTTGCCCCAGTCCCTGTCTCTGGCACTGAAAACCAAGCACGTAGCACATTAGCTTCTGCACCCAAAGACAACAGACACCTTTGAAAAACAGTAAGAAAAGCTGTTTTCCCACCTCTGTCCACTGTGTCAGCAGTGGAGCTGGAATACAAGTTCTGCTCTTCTTGATTGAATCCCCTGGATGTTACTGCTTCTTAGGAGCACCACAATCTAAGACCTCTACTTTGAATTTCTAAATAATTCAGAAGGTTGATAACTAGATCTGTTCATATTATTGTATTACCTAATATTTCAATCAAGTTCCAAGTAAATCATGTTTAGTGCACAGACCTGCCATGCCAATAAAGATTCAGGCCAGCTCCAGACCTGCTGTTACCTATAAGCAACACGATCTTGCAACAGCATCATCAGGTGGCTGCATTTATCTGGTCAGNCTGTTACCTATAAGCAACACAATCTTGCTACAGCATCATCAGGTGGTGGCTGCATTTATCTGGTCAGGTGGCTCACCTGTAGCCCCACCACACTATTACCAAACTAATCATCTAAATGAGACACCCTTCTGCTCCAGCCAATTAATCACATATATTTAGCGGACAGACACAGGCTTGAGATTATTGCTCTGAGCAACCAGTTTTCCTCACCACAGAAAAAATCAACAATAGTCAAAGGAAAAGTAAAAAACAACCTCAACCTCAGCAAAAAACAGCACAGATCTTAAAAGAGATTTTTCAGCCTGTACTACCTGGGACACACATCCTCTTACTGACTTAAAATGTAAGATGGCCTTCTAGGTTCTCAGATGTGCTGGCCTGTGAATCCCCTTGCTCCAACATAACCTAGAGCTGAACAAAGGATAATTTCTTTTCTTTTGTTTGAGTTCATCATTCGACTGAAAATCTTTCCAAATTTTACAGGAAAAACCGGTACAGGCAAAATATCTGTTTCAAGGTAGAAAAGGTGAGAGGTCTGATTGAGACATTTCTCTTTCTTTTCAGAAGTAATTACAGTCTACACTGGTTCCCAAAGCATTCCATTAGAAAACATCCCTGACACCAGTTACCACAAAACATTTCAGCTTCAATGCACAGACGGTGGCCTCTGCCAAATTTTTCTGACCAGCCCTAACAGAGCTGCAGCCCCAGTAAAACCACTCTTGCCAGGCATCCTTAAATTTCCGTGTCACTGGCAGAAGGAGCCTGTTCTTGTGTTTCCTCAAAGAATTCAAAATAGGAAACAGTCCTAATAGTGACAGGTCCCTCATAGATAATTAAATAGAAAATCTGGCAGATTTTCAGACACGCTGCTACCTGCCTATGAATACAAAGTAGCTTTCCTTGACAGTCAGCTAACGCACCGGCCCCCCGCCTGGGCTGGGGTTAGTCTCCTGGAAGACTTTAAACAAATGTTTATGATAGATCAGCTCTGCACTGCTCACTTAGTCTCATCCAAGAGACGTGACACCCGCATCACTGTTTGAAGACTCAAGTAAAAATCCCAGCCCCTTCCCAGCAGCACTGTGCATGCTCCTACTAGGTTTTCCTTCTAAGCCCAGCTCAGTTCTGGGTGTTGTCACAGGCAAGCCCGTAGATCCAGCTATTAACAGGCAGGCTATTAGCTGGTGCTGCTCAACTGCATTTGTAGATCCTTCCACAGGATTTCCACTTGTTCCAGACAATTATTTTAACACTGACTGACCTGCTGTGGGGTCTATTAACCCCACAGTATCCAGGCAGGTAAAAAGGAACAACTTTCTTCCCAGCAGCTGTAACAGCTGAAGTGTTAAGAGCGTACTGAGGGCAATGCTCTTTTTAACAGCACTTGGCACAATTAAGCTTTAATTCAGAGCTGTTATTTTACAGGTTCATTTGTTTCTGCCAATTTTACGTTTGAAGGGTGGGGAAAGCATGAAGGAATAACAATTTAAGTGCTCAGCAGATGGGGAAGGAGTACCTCTTCTCTTTTCCATCACTGCTGAAAACAGAATTATTCCACCTCACAGGGATCCCTTGCCAAGAAGAGGAAAAAATGAAACACCTCAGAAGTTACCAGAGTGATTGCAGCATCACAGACAAGAATATTTCTTTGCAATGTTGCACAGGGAATGTAGCTGTGAGTAAGACAAGCACCTCGGCAGCACCACAAACGGTGAGTTGTCAGCATAGTGAATTGCATCTTCTGGAGACGCAGGTACTTTTCAGCTTATCTTTTTACCCCTAACACTATGGATATAAGAGGGGGAAAGCTGCAGGAAACAGTGCCCCAACATACCAAGTGTGTGAGCTGGTTGTGCTTCTACTTTTCTGTGCATAGCTCTTTGCCCCTCCCCGCACCTGGCAGCAATTTGCCTCTGCACCAAGGAATAGGACAAAACCCACTGTCCTCCAGGTATTGCACATATGACACAAACTCACACTCAGGCCTCATGACTAAACCCTGGCACAGGCAGATGGCATTGCAATTAAGGGATCACATCAGCTCACCAGAGGGAAAAGATAAAGACCTGTTTCTAGAGGAGATGTCGTGGGTCACAGGAAGCTGCATTGCTGTCCAAGCTAGGAAAGGAGTAGTCCAGAGCACAGATGACTCTAAAACAAACATGACTTTGAAAGTCACATCACTCTGGAATGGTGCAAAGGAGAACACATGCTGCTGCTCATGGGGTATATCCCAGCAGCTCAAGGGTACTATCTGGGCACAAGTGCAGTAGCCCCATCACAGTCGATGTCATTTCAGTGTATTGGACCCACAGATCCTAGTGGAAACTCCCATGTAGGAAGTCCTCCGGGACATGGTGGTGCGACAGGAACCACAGCAAGCAATAACCACCCTGGGGCCAGATACAAAAGGTACTGAAAGGGGATGGCAAACTCAGCAGTCCCTCCCCAGCACCTCCCTGAAAAGAGAGAAGCAGAACACGGTACAGGATCCTGCTGGGGGTTTTGTACTTCACTCTGCTCTTCAGCTCACTGCACAAAGCGCTCACATACCACAGTAATGAGCGCAGTAGAAATGCCTCCAGAGGTAGAGTAGATTAGAGACAGACAAACAAGAATGCAGCAGCTAAAGGAATAATCAGAGCTCCCCTCCACAGGGAAAGGGCAAGTCTCGGCACTTCTCTCTGTGCCCAATCACTTCTAAAAATAAACTACGGAGACAGATCCAGGCCTGACAGTGTGACTAGAGTTAAAGTGCAGCACTGGGGCCTGTCATGCCTCATACAGCTACAGAATTGATCTGCTCAGAGGACAGAAATGCAAGTATTTCTCTGGCATCCTCCACTACGGGCAGTGGTCAGGTCCTGGCCAGGATGCTGTAACAGCTGCCACCCTCCGTTTCAGAGCCCAAGTTTTACTTTTTCCTGGGGAAGGTCAACTTTTTTCTCTTTTCCATCCCAGTTTTCAGTAGAATAATGCACATATTGAGCACAGGCTCAATAAGTTTCACTTGTAACTCATTATGCCATGGTTTTTAAAAAATCTACCTTTTATTGCACTATCACCTTAGTATCACCTACAAAGGCAAGACCCAAACTTTCCTGTGAGCAGCGGCTAGAGGAATACAAAAATCTTGCTTGATTCCTCTTCAAATGGATTGTAGCAAACACATTTTTTCCTATCTATGTAAGAGCACAAGAAAAATCAATGCTACAGCTAATACACTCTTCCACAGAACCACAGTAACCAGTAGTAGATGTCTGTGCTACAAAATACTTGGCAAACCTACAGTGCTTTAGGGTCAACAGAGAGATGTCATTCCTTCCTGCATAAAATCATTAACACTGACGCCACAGATATGCTGCTCGTAATGCTGAATAAATATTCGAGAAAGATTAATAATATTTTCATTGAACTCTCTATTTAAAGGAATATAGAAGCACCATTTCATCCCTAAGCTGATAATAGGGTCCACGTGTGAAAACAATAAAATAATAAAAGCGACATGAATAAGACTTCAATGGAAAAAGCTTTACCCAAGGAAAAGTTTTTACATCAAAGCAGGCAGATAATCTGGCAATATTTTCTTCTACAAAACTGGGTAAAGTTACTTAATGATTTAAACAAGATAGAGCATTGTAATTTTTATTAGTCCCTAAAGAGCTACAACTAAGCTGCAGGGGAAAATTGTCTGCCTTATCCTGGTAGGAAATCTAAGGTAATTGTTCATTTTTTCTGGTTTGCATGATTATGACCAAAAAAGCAAACAAATAATTTATTTTCTAAAATTACTACTGCAAACATTAGTGGGTTTGGTGCGAAAGTACTCCGAGTTAAGGTATGCAAGGATCTGTTCTGTGTTCCAAATCAATAGGAGACATCATTCTCTCTCATGTTGCTTGTGCTGCTGCTGTGTTTCTTGACCAGCAGTTCACACCAGGGGCATAGGTGAGATATGCAGGATGTCAGGGAGAGCAAGACACTTCTCAGCAGGATGTATCTAGACTCATGAGCTAAGGAGGGACCTTTCCAGAGGAGTTTCAAACTGACCACCTCTGCTAAGAACAACTAAGATCTAACTGAATTCTTCTATTCCAAAAGGTGGCAATGAAAATGAATATTCTTTCCCTGTTACTTAGAGAAGTGAGATATCCATGGTATAAGGGACAAGTATCAGCAGTAATAGTTGTAATAAGCAGCTCAGCTGATATCAAATGAGAGGCATTCCTTGTTCCTCTGTTGGGCCACTGGATTTTCTCCAATGCATCTGACACTTATGCCAGCAGCAAAGATCTGAGAGTGGTACAGGTGTTGCAAATTTAGTAGTGGTGAACTACATGGTAATTTGGTCATAAGTGAAGAAACCACTTAGAAAACCATGGATTTGCTGCCATTTTGGTTACATTCTTAACGGGTTTTTTTTTTTCTCCCATTTTTGCACTTGCCTAACCCTTAGCACAGTCAGTATTTTGTTCAGTGGGGTATGTAGATGCATGGCATCTGAGGACAACCTGGCCTTGACGGTTAGCCCTTCATCTGTCTCCTGAGTTTTCCGGGTCTCCAAATCCTGTAACTAAAGATCTCCAGGTTAAACAGCTGTCAAGATGAAAGGTAAAACAACAGTAACTTATCAGGAACAGAAACTGGCATATTAGAACCACAAACATATTTGTAAAATGAACATGCTGTCATATAATCCCTACAGGACTGGAACGATCTTGCTGTTTCTTTAAGCATGTTACAGTTCTCACTTGGCTGTCTGTATATGTAATCCTGGTCCTAATTACATGCACATGTTAGGTATTATTTATAATTCAATGACAAGAGACAGATTTCATTTTTCTTTGGTCACTGCTGCTCTGTATGTTTGTGCTGCATAAAGCACAGATTTACTTTGCCAATCAAAATCTGGTATCGGAGATCCTGTGATGGACTAACCCTGGCTAGACACCATGTGCCCACCAAAGCCATTCCATCACTCCCCTGCTCAACTACATGAGAGATAATATCATTAACAACCCATGGGTTCAAAATAAGGACAGGCAGAGGTCACTCACCAGTTACTATCATAGGTGAAACAGATTTGACTTGGGGAAATGAGTACAATTTTTATTACCAATCAGAGTAGAATAGGATAATGAGAAATAAACCCAAATCTTCAAACATCTTCCCCTCACCTCTCCCTTCTTCCTGGGCTCAACTTCACTCCTGATTTCTTTCCTTCCTCTCCTCAGCAGTGCAGGGGGATGGGGAAAAGGAGCTGTGGTCAGATCATCACACATCTCTGCTGCTCCTTCCTCCATGAGAGGACTCCTTCACTCTTCCTGTGTTCCAGAGTCGGGGCTCTCCCATGGCAGACAGTCTACTGTCTGAACTGAATGGGTCTCTTCCATGGGTCGCAGTCCTTCAGGAACTGACTGCTCCAGTGTGGGTCACCTGCAGGTTTACCTGCCAACAAACCTGCTCCAGCGTGGGCTTCTCTCTCCACACATCCACAGGTCCTGCCAGGAGTCTGCTCCAGCACAGGCTTCCCACGGGGTCTCATCGTCCTTTGGGCATCCACGCCCCAGGGGCACACCTGGCCTCACCACAGTCTGCATCACAGGCTGCAGAGGAATCTCTGCTCCGGCACCTGGAGCACCTCCTCCCTCTCCTGCACTGAGTTTGGGATCTGCAGAGCTGTTCCTCTCCCATATTCTCTCTCCTTTCTCTGGCTGCAGTTGCTGTTGTGCAAGTTTTTCCAGAGGTGCTCCCACCATCACTGCTGGGCTCGGCTTTGACCAGTGGTGGCTCTGTCTTGGAGCTGGCTCTGTTGGATGTGGGGAAACTTCCAGCAGCTTCTCACAGAAGACACCCCAGCAGCCCCCCTTCTACCAAAACCTTGTCATGCAGACCCAATACAGACCCCTATGGTCAAAAACACTTGGTTTGTTCGGTTTTTTTAATGCCTCAAAAGCTTTTTCTTTATACATGGTGCTCAAAATTCCTTCTGCTTCTTTTTCTTTTCTGTTCACTTCTTGATCCTAATGCTTATACGGTGCTTATCACGAAAATATCTGAGTAGCAAAGGAGCCAGGGCAACTTGTAGAAAAACAGCTCCTCTTCAGAGCTCAAACACACTCACCAGATTACTTAGGGACTGTCTATACAAAGTTCAGTTTCTTACACCAAAAATCATGTTTCAGCCTTTCCCCTGTAGCTGTAGGGTGACAGCACTGAATGGGAAGTACAGGGAAGCCTCAGGACTTGGTTTAGAAGTTTGTGAACAGTGCATTAGGAAAACAACAGTGTATCCTCTCTGCATTTGAGCCATCTGCCGCCTTACTGAATGAGGGACCAAACCTGGAGGACTTTGGACACAGATCAGAACACCTCTGCAAGAAACTCAGTACAAGCAATTGCTTTAGTCTCAAATTATAGATATTAATAGTAACAACAACAACAACAACAACAAATCCTGCACTGCCACACTGCCAGCAGACAACTGGGAAATTTATATGTCCAAAAGGAGAGCTAAGGCACCAGGCCACAGGAGCATCTTCAGGTATCAGAGAGTTGGAAGGAAGAAAAGTCACTTGCCTGTAGATTGATCAAACTAGAAAGTGTTCAGTGTACCACATCAGCATGTATCAGATGCTCACGTTCCCTAACAGGTGGCTTGGGGACAGCTCCATCTCCTGAAATACTCATTTTGAAAGTCCCTCTGGTCTAATAACAATGCAAGTATGCACTGGTTTATATCATGAATGCTGCTCATAGCACAACCAGCCTATAAAAGCAGAACCAAGCTGCTGAAGAGATACTCAGACAAAAAATATGTCAATGGATTACAGCTGGGTTTGCTTTCTTCCCTTTTTGTTACTGAGCAGCCTATTGACACTGCCTCTGCTTTTAGTTTTACTCGTTGTAAGTTCATGATGCAGCAATAAAAAACACTGGGAGGTTTATAACTTCACTTGTTCCTGAAGGAAAGATGGCAAACAAGGTATGTCCGTGGGAGGATTGCTGGGTAAATGACAGGCAAAGTACATGCAACTCTGGGAAATCCAGCCATGCTAGTCTAAATTATTTAACTTGACCTAGTCAATAAATATTGCATCAAAATTCAGAGCAAGAAATAGAAACTTTGTGCATGAGATTTATGTTTCATTCTATGATTCACATTGTAAGTGGTTTGATTAAATATTTATTCTAATATTCACTTGGGTTAAGAATTACACCAATCTGTCTATACAAAGCTATGCAGAAGCTCATAGGAAATTTTATAAATACAGCAGAGATGCCTTATCAACCTTCTAGTTTTATTCCAAAACCATTTTTTTCCTTTCTTGATAAAAAATCCTGCCAATATAATTTATTCTGTGCCACCAATGGGCTATTGATCTTCACAGCTGTTGCTCATGGGCTAAATCAAGAGAGGTTTCTACTAAAAGAGAATTCAACTTCTCAGACATCTCAAATACCTTCAGAAGTAGAAGTTCGGTAGAGAGAACATTAAAGGAGAACTTTCATAAAGTTCAGGTAAGCTCTGCTAAATCACTGTGATCTTTGATACATTTCAAGATTTAGATCAAATTCTTCAGAAAGCTAAACTTCATCCCTCTGATAGTTCAGATAACAACATAATCTTTCTGCTAAAGGGAATTATTATGACAGCTTGGCTTTTCTGAGACTGAAATCATCTAAAAGTACAGGTTATTTTCTTGAGAAGACAAACAGAGCAGCAACATTTACATGAAAACAGGTCTGAATGTTTAAAACTAGCAGGTGATGTTGAGAGACATTTAATAAGATGTACTCTTAAAATTGCTTATGGCTCAGACTCTAAAACTGAGCTCCAGTTATGTATGTCACTGTCATTAGTCATATCATAAAACAAGCCACAAGTCATGATTGAAAGTGTTGATTATTGGTAGCTCACAGCTGCTCATAAGTGGAGCTGAACTTGAGGAACTTTATCAGTTCTAGCACTGTTTGATTCACTGAGTTACATGGTCCTCACCTTTATTTTTCTTCCTCTGAATGAATTGAGAAGATTATCTACCTGTTAAGTGTTGTAAAGTTGAGACATAAAAGGCACTATAATACCATTGTGTTGCTGTTTATTAATTAATGTAGTAAAATGGCACAATTGTGCATTTTTTTCTTTGTTTAGAAACATAATGGGCAGCCTGTGAAAGAATTTCAAACTTCACCTCTGCTGACTTGATAGAGGGAATATCACATCATTAAATACAAAAGTGTCAAGAACATTATTATTCTGTTGGACTGTCTTTGCCAGAATCTATCAGCAGACCTGCACAGATGGTCGAAAGTTACGTGTAGTGAAAAATATTCAAGATCTCTCATCTACTGTTACTATAACTTCTGTCAAGGTTGTTTCAGCCATCCAGCTAAGAGTATTGCTAATAGTGATTTAAATTCACAAGCTAAACCCTTCTTTCAGCTCAGGAATGGGATGCACAATGAATGAAACTTGTCTTGCTTTTTTCCCCCCCATTATTTTTTAGCAATGGACAGAGGACTCTCATTCTCCAGATCACCAGAACAAGTATTAGTATAACCGAGCTAATATAACTAGAGACAATATACCAGTACAGATGCTATGGACTCTCCTCAGTGCTAGAAAAAAATAAAATAAAATACAAATCATGGTATGTTTCCAGTCTCAGTAATGTCACTGCCTTCCTGTGTAACCTTAATCAAGTTACCTTATTCAGCATGCTTTTCTTTTCATTAGTTAAGACATATATAATAAATAAGTCCGAGACAAAAAGTATGTTGAAACTCTTCCTGAGAATTCTTTAGGCCTAAAAGTACAACGTACAAAAATTGGTGTCAATCCATTCTCTTATCAACCTCTTTAATTTCACTACTTAGGTATCTGCAGAAGTAATCAAAGCATGATATGAAGTGTGTTCTGAAGCAAGAAGAGACTATCACAAGCACAGGAATTTAGATCCACAACTTCAGACAAGCTGCAGATAATGCCTTAACAGTTCTCGGAAATGAACTGTGGTCGCATTAGATTATTTACTTCCAAAAGATATTAAATCTTTATTGAGATACTGCAGGTAATTAAGAACTTCCAACATCTGCTGGTAAGCTACTGCAGATGCCATAACCCTGATGGCTGAAATGTCACCCACCTTTCCTGTTTCAATTTAGATGAATTCCAGAAAGGGGTGTCAGAATGCCTCTTCCTACTAATTAAACAACTGTTTAATACGGTGTGCTTTCCTTTGAGTATTCAAGGGTCATTTTTGAGCCTTGTTTCACAACAGGTCTGGAAGGTCACGAAAATAGCACTCTCAAGGATGTGCTGTCTACCAGCAGTTGAAGCTCCTCCTTCACATTCGTACAGGCAAACTCACGGTTGCTTGTGCCTGGCAAGCCAGAGGAATGTGTCCTGGCACAGCCCCATTGCATTACTGATAGGACACAAATTGCCCTAACCTGCTTCCAACTACTGGATGGCCTCCAGTCCCTGATGTCCTTGTCCAAGCAAACCCTTCCACCACCAAATCCAGCTGATATGGCTGTAACCTCTGATCCCAAAGAGAAAGAGCCTGTTAAGGCAGAAGTTTGAGTGTCAGGCCCTATCCCAAACCTGACTGCTCCTGAAAGCTGGCAAAACCATCATGCAGCTGTTCGCTCAATGGCTCAGAGCCTTGGTATTTGCAATGCATAGTTTCTTTACTCTGCTTTGGTTAAAAGGAAGGTTGAGTGAAGAATGGCACTACCAAGAAAATGCTGTTCCCAAATTCCTTCTCCTCAGGAACAGCATGGTGGGCAGACACAAATAGGACAAACATATTACAACCCTGCCTGTTGTCAGCTGGGGACAGGACAGCCAGAATACTGAACATGTATCCAGGTGAACACTGTCACCCCACTACGTGAAATCATATCAGATGTCTTCCTTTTCAGCGTGATTTGATCAACTCATCCAGTACTGCCACATCAGCATTTCCCCTCAGCAAGGAGCAGACACGACAAACCGTCCCAAGAATGAGGACTGTGTAGGATTTACCACCGTTTTCCTTTGACTGCCTTTCCTAACCGCGAATCATGCAAGTGCCTGTGCAAGGCACTAAGGTTTCTCCATTGCTATGGGAACACAGTACTCTGCAGCTACTGAAATATTCAGCCCACCTCCATAAAATACCAGGATTCACAGATACCAGCCAAGTACCTGAGCAAAGAAATGTTTTCAAAAGCCAATGTGCTATTAGCATTTAACAGGGAGAAAAGAAGGTTATTCTCTCTGAACAGCTTGAGACTACTCCAAGCAATGGAATTGCTGCCAACTGCTGCACTCAACAACTCCTTCTCCCCCTCACCTGAGAGGTTCATAAAATGGCAAAGTCCTGGCAGTAGGAATAGACAAAAAGAAACACCTACCCTCAGAATAACACAAACATCAGCCATCCAAATGTGACTGGATATTTGTGGTCAGTATCCAGCTATCTGGCACCCAACAATTTGGATTGTCTCTGCCCTGAAATTACCCTCCAACAGACATCCAGGATAGGTACACAGGCAGCATCCAGACATCTGGCCTGTACCTCTTCATGGGTTGAAGTTAGATGGCAGTTCTGTTCAAAGAGCTGAATATTTCCTCTTTTACCCACAAACTCAAATATAGAAAGAAAAATAAGAGTTTATTTCCCATCACTGGCTGGCACAACTTTTATGTAATCTGGAACAATAAACAAGGACACTTGCATGGGATTTGGCTTTTTGTTAGGCAAGGATATTACTGAGATTCAATGGGTTTACTTCTAGTTTATTGGGCTATCCCACTTTAATAAACCAGTTCTTACACAAACATATTTTGCCTGTCAAGTGGTAAGATGAGGCATAAAAACTAAGTTGCAACAGAATTGAGTTCAGCAGGAAGGGAATTAATTCTTTCTCTTTGAACAAAACAAAATAAAAGACAAAAAGTCTTCCACGCATATTTTCAGGATCATCCTGAATCTATCAAATTACCGATCAGTCAGAAAACACTGAGGGGGAAGATAATCAACTGTATGACAATTAAAAGCACTGTAAAGCTGCTCTCACCAAAACTTTTGTGCCTGTTTTTACTGTGCCTTTATTCCCAGTGGTGGCAGGAGCTGTAGGGATTTAAGGAGTACTTGCCATAACTGCAGCCTTTGCTGAGAATCATCAGTCACACTCTCTGAAGATCAAGCTTCTGGATCCAGGGTCCAGCAGTGTAGGAAGGGGAGGACCAGTCCATGATGACTGGCCAAAACTCAGGATTTGCTTTGCACTTAGGTAGTAGCTACCCATAGCTCCCACTTTTCTGTACAGGCTGATTGAGACAATTGTGTGAACACCATTCCAGCCATGCAGTGCCATACCTAGTGCGTGTGTGGCCGTAGTCGGTCACAGGACCCTCCATCTCCTCCTTTTGCCTATCAGTAAAAGTATTTACAGGATCCTTGCAAGTCACAGGAAACTAAGTTACCCCAAGACATCTGATTCAGTCCACTAGACAATGGTCATGATTTGAAAGGATCTATCTGGACCTTAGAAGAAACTCACAACAATCTCACAAATGATGACCAAGTTTAAACTTCCTGTTTCCTAGAAAACCCTTAGAAAATTTCCAAGACAAGCTGCTAACCCAATCTAACTTAACCAGAAATTCTGAGACATTCTATATTAGATAAGAATATGGAGTTCAATCTCTTTGAGTGGTGGAATAATAGATTATTTCCTCCAGTATCTACAGGAAAACAAATCTTATATTCCCTCAGTCTTCATTATTCTAGAGAAATAAACAACCACATCTTTAGTATTTTTTACAAACAAGATCCCCATGCATATATTTTCTAGTTTCTTGGCACCTTTCTTGAATAGAGACATCCAGGCTTCTGTACGTTTTTCGCTAGTAGGTTTTTACATTGAGTTTGGAAGTACTGTGTGTTTGTAGTTGTCAGTTAGTCATTAAATCATAGTAATTCTTTCAGCTGTGGTAATACTGTCATGTGTTTCAGCTCTTCAGATTGCCTAATGCACCACTGGAAGGCAGTTGGCTCTGGATATGATGAGCACAGTACCCAAATGTCAGATAGGATAGGATACAATAGGACAGGACAGAAGGAAACATAAGTTACTGGCCATGCTGTTACAGATCACAATAACATCAAAGAATAAAAGCTCAAATAGCAAGAAGAAAATATAATACAAGTCACAATAATAGAGGTCTTTATAATGAAAAAGTAGATAGCTTCAGTTTATGCCATGCACAAGCACATGAAATGATAGTGATTTATGCTTTTTAAACAAAAGAAATAAGTATTTTGATTAAGCTTGTGGGGGAGGGAGTACAGGGCTTTAATAGTCAAAGCTTCATTTTAACCAGGGAAAATTACGGACTTCTGCATGAGGCAGCATTCAGCTTTTTTCCTTTCCTTGAGCAGGGCACCCGGCTTGCCTCGGGAATCCAAACCCGGCAGGACGCCTTTCTGACATCTACCTCCTGACTAGCTGTGGGTGTATCTACTGACTTTAAGCAGCATGAGATCTTCTCAAGGAAGCAAAGCTCTATATGAAAAGGTTTCACTGCAAAGGGAGGAAAAGTCTTTAAAGGGAAAACTACACAGCATGCTGCTCCAGAAGCCAAGTTGAACTTTCATTTTCGATCTGAGCATTCTGTAAGAGCAGAGTGCTCATCTCCCTCCTACAGTAAATTATTCTTCCTCAGCTGTATTTCTGTACGCTTTGAATTTTTATATAAAATTCTATAGAAAAAGAAATCACAGCAATTACAATCCTAGCAATTATGTAGGCCCTTTTTGCTAGATGCCAGAAGTTGAATTGTTACCAGGGAAGAAAGCACTGTGCCCTGAGAGAAGTAGGGCAATGAATTCCCATCATGCAAAGATGATGAACCCGTCTCCAGGTAATCAAAACCTGAAAACATTGTCAGGCATCATCTATGGAAAACAAAAGCAAAAACAAAGAGCAGCAAACCCCAAAGGTCTTACAGCCAGCTAAGAAGTTTGGCCTGCAAATTAAGCCAGGGACAAATCTTTTGCAGAGAAAAAGTACAAGCACAGAGTTAGGACAACTACAGAGTCTGACATCAACTGCAGGGAGATGAATGTAAAAGTTAATACAAAATGCAATTGATAAAGATGAATATGGTCAATACCTCAGTGCATACTTCAATCACTGAAATATCTTGTAAAATAAACCTGACTTGATTCTTTAATAAGGCAGCAAAGTGTGGCTGTTTAAGTCTGGTTGTATTGACACAGAGCACTTACCTATTTGTAAAATGTTTTTAATTAGTGTGGTGCAATACCCATATTAAAAATTAGCATGATAGTGTACCTATGAAGTGTGCATTAAATTAATTCAGACCTGTCTGAGATCTCAAAACACACATGAGGGATGGGTGTTTGCAGAGGTTTCTTCAGGAATTATTATTATTATTATGCTTGAAGCCACTGAATATTTTCATCAGTGTTCAGGAGGTAAAAGTAACTTTACTACTACTATAATGCCTGAGTGATACAGGGCCCAGTAAAGCAGCAAAGAGTGATAAAGGCAGAACAGTCTAGTACAGCAGCAATCTGGGTTGCTTGGGAATCCATTCCAAAACCGTGTATTTTTACAAAGCAAGGTGGAAAACGATACAAGAAACAAAGTGCACAGGAAAGTGGGACTTGTCTCTGGAAGGCAGCAAGTCTAAAGGAATTTAGGTTAATGAGCTACAGCAGCTGAACCCAAGTTCTTTATTCAGTGATGTTACAAAAGGGACCTGCAAACAGAGGACTGCTAAAGGAGAAGAACTGGAAGAAGAACTGGAAAACTACTGCAACTTATAATTGATATTGCTACCGTGAAATTGATTTGAAAGTGATGCAGAAACCACCATAAAAAAATCAAAGTATAGAAAACAATATCTAAACCGAGACTTTCAAAAGCTTAGTTTACCACCAATAAAGCATCTGACTGCATCACAGGGTCTGACTACTGCCAGTTTTAGAAAAAAATTTCAGATGAAAAAGACTATATAAGGAGCAAGGCTGACCATAGGTTTGACTATAGGAAGACCTATGTCAGTTCTGCAGTTCTCACTGTCTTTGTATCAAATCAGATTTTGTTCCAAAGCAAAAAAAAAAAAAAAAGAAACGAAAAAAAAAAAAAAAAAAAAAAAAAAAAAAAGCCAGATTAACTGAATTGCTAAGCCTCAGATGGCTGAGTAAAATATTTTCCTTTAAAAACTTGTGCAATCAGCATGAAAGTCAACCCTGACCCACAGTCCCCTACTTCACCTAGCACAGAGCAGCATAGCGGAATGGTGTGACCCACTCTTTGTCACAATATATGCCCTGATGTCTTACTGGGAACTTAGTGCACTTCTGCAGTTCAGGTCTGGGCCCCTTACCTGGGCAGCGCCCACCTGCCCTTCAGTTGGTGAAGGCTCAAAGAATTTGAACCCTTCAACTGACAGACAAAAAGAGGGAAAGGAGTAAAGATTTTTCAGACACAGACATTCATATGGAAAGGCTAAAAAAGAGGAAAGGAAAATGCTTCTAAATTAAGAATATTTTCCATGGTCTCTTGATGGGTAGATTAATACCTCCACTTCACAAATAGGACAAGTAGATCATCAAGGAGTTAGGACATGCTATTCCCTGAACACCCTGTCAGGTGCCTTAACTACCTGTCACAACTTAAATGGGTTATAAGACCTAGAAATAAATTCATATTTGTGGATAGCAGACTATGGCATCTCAGACAGACCATGGAGTCAGTTCCAGGGTCTGTTCCTTATTATGTTCAATTAATTTCATGTGTAGCTTAATAGCATTTTTGTGCAGTTATTGCATAATAATAACAGAGGACAGCCCATCTGCGTGCTCAGTGTTCGTATATAATGTCTCGGGTGTCAGTAAGTCTGCACTCCAAGCCCAAGGCAAGCGATGGTTTCCTCTGAGCCCTGACCCAGGGAGGGCAGCACGTCCCCTGTGGCTGCTGCCCCCCTATCACACCCCCAGCCCCACAGCCCAGCACAACCACCACTAGACAGCAGGGCAGTACAAACCAGATCTTGGGCTGCTCTCCTCAGCTTCTCACAACTGGCCTGAAGTGACACTCTGTATATATGCACAGCTGAAAAATCTGCACACATTTAAGCTGCTAAGTACTAGGTATGTTGTTACACAAAATACTCACTGACCTCTTGCTGAATGTATTTTAATTGAAGTAATTATTCACTCAGCTCCAGCTGCTAGAACTCTGTCCTGATATGTCTGAAAGTAAATAGCTTTCCAGATTGGTTGCTCTGAAGGCTGGAAAGTATCTGCAGACTGATACACAGCTGGGAAGGGAGTCTTCCCAGGCCTGTCTATTTTGCATGACTTTTCTCATCAATTTATCAATAAGTTTTTAATGCTCTTATCAATGAGTTCCTATCAGGTTAACAGCCTGAAGCAGGGATGGAAAGCCTAGTCAGGAAAAGGCTTATGCTTTGTTGATTTCCAGTTGACTCCAATCTTTCTAACATTCTCTTGTTTTCATCAAAGTGTAAACTGAGTTTGAACTTTCAAGGTAGGAAATGTGCTTCTGGAGTTTCCTGGTGAGGATTTTTTCTCATTAATTAATCATTATGCTAAGGGCTCGAGTTTTCCAAAGCAATGTGGAGCACTGATTTGACTCAGAATTATTTCACCCTAACCTTAACATTGTTTATGCTTCCCTAGAAATAATATGATGTCACAAAAGAGCATTTTTTTTGGCCCCTCCAACTCTGAAATGGCCTTACGCTAATGCTAGATCAACTTCCTGAAGGGTGAAATAAGTTGTAGGTATCCAGGTTCACTAACACTGCCCTACTTCTGTGGCTGAATAAGAGTTTCCAGAAACATCCTCATAAATAAGAATATCACAGTGTACTGAAAAGTGAGCCTGGATGACACAGAAGCTAAATGCCATGTCTCTAGGTAAAGCATAGTGTTACCACCATGAGTAGACAGAGGGCAAAACACTTTAATCCTTTTAAAGATTATCCAGGATGGTAAATAAAAATATTACTCCAGCAGTTGAAGCAAGTCAAGGTCAGAGTCAGGGAAAAAAACCCAACCAACTGACAGATTTACTGCCTCCCAGTCTCATGCTCTAATTAAGTACAATCAACACAAGCATTAACAATGCCCATTTCTTATGGGTTTCTGTCTTGTGGAGGAGTTCCCTGGGGTGTAAGACACATTTTGATCCAAATCCTTCTCTACAGCTCAGCTTTCAGAACCACCCTTTACAATAGGATTTCTCTGCAGTCTCGTAATGATAGAACTCAATTCTTACTCAGTCTTTTCCCACTGGGCTCAAAAATTATTATCCAGAGAACTGGCAGTATCTCTCAATCACCACAATGGTGGTGGTCTTTCCAAAACTAGACTAAGGAACAAATCGAATTTGTTCCATTGCTTATCAAAATGTGCTGCAAAGCCTTTTCTGCATCTGTATTGATGTCACAGTTTGCACACCCCATCCCAGGTATTTCTAAACATGCCAGAGGTTTATCTGAGCTGATTATACTTTATGAGTAGCTAACTAGGACTATATAAACAACTGAAAACTTAAACTTTAAGAAGATCTTCATCCAGCAATTGATATCAGATCCATCACTATGGATGATGGTTCTTGACAGTGTTTGGTAGTCTTGTAACAACAGAAGAATTAAAATATCGGTTTAGTTATTCAGTCAGAATTCCTAGCATTGTTTACAACACAAATGAACTTATTCATACATTAATTACATTCATTTAAAAAATTTAAACCCATGGCAATGCAGGGAAGATTTATAATGCAAATGACCAAGGCAAAAAGACTGTTTGGAGAAGGCAGAAAATTAATTACAAAGACTTACGCAGTTAATAATGGCTTTGCACATAATACTATCGTGTTTCTTTTTCATAAGTTAAAGCCAGAAATTGATTGTCATTATTAGAGAGGCCTCAGCTCTGTTGATTTTGTTAGACCTCTGGCAATTGCCCTTTTACAGATTAATGAAAGAAGAAGATTACTCAGTTTCACATCATAAATAAAAATCTGACACTTTTCAATGCACGGTGAACTCCTCTGGAAGAGCCTTTGCCAGGAAGAAATCTCCTCTACTATGAGAACACCCCAAAATTGCTGTATGTGCATAGAGTACATGTTGAGTCCCCCCTGCTAAGCAACTGCTTTTTGTTAGTCTCCAGAAGGGTCTGTTAAGACAGGGACTCCCACATTGTCCCTATAGGCATAAGGAATAATTCTAAAGATTATTTACCCTTTGGGGTCAGACAAGTAGTGGTTCAAATAAGAAAAGGGAGATTTGAAGTAAGCTGTAGGAGGGACAGAACATAAAAGTTTCTTTAAATAAACATAACTAGTGCCACTTGGATACTGCAGATTGAAGGAGAGGGCACAAAAGTGAGGAGAGATAGGAAAGACTTTATGTATCAGCCATGTAAACAACAGTCACAAAGTCATGATAAAAACGAACCACTGTGATCCTCTCCAGCACAGCCTTTCTCTGTTCAGAAGACAGGGCCTCTTGCTGGAAGGTGCAAGGCTGCAAATCCCCGCAGAGGACCTCTGAGCTAAACGCAAAGACACTGCCTAAGGCAGTCACCCAACGCTGGCCAAGGCCACCCTGTCCTCGAGCTGAGCCATGGCCTCCGCACCACCCACCATCTCAAGGACACTCAACCTTTAGCATCTCAAGAGGGTTTCCCACCAGTCCATTTACTGTGAGTTGCCTACCTCCTACCTTTGTTTTCTCTTCATGTGCTTGAGAAACTGCAGCACAAACAGGTCCCACCTCTCCCATCTCAGTCTGCCTCCCTGCCTAATGCTCTCCAGCTGCTATCAAAGAAAAATCCAACAGTTCCCTCGTCACCCAAACACTGGTACAGAGAGTTCATGTCTCCCATTTACACTGATCTCTCCAAAAACCTTATTTCTCTTCCAAGATCAGAACGTACATTTCACTTAAACATTTACTATAGGGCTGCTCTGTCCCCTCAGGTTAGGCTGGGCAACTTATCAGTGTCCTGACTCAGATGCATATTTTATTTTTGCATTTTCTAAGCTGTGAAATCCCTGACGAAGGGACTACTATAATATTGCACCTCATACAGTGTTGAGAAAATTACGAGTGCTTAACAAATGCACAGCACATTCACATACATGAGACAACACAATCAGAAGAACCAAGCTGGAAATGTTGCTTCTAGCAAGAAAATGAAATATAGTAGAGCAGAGCATTGCATTTCTCGTGCTCTATTCTCTGTATCTCCAAGCTTACTTTGGCAGAGAATTACTACTTTTTAGGGGTTCTTTGCTGGCACTAGCAGGTTTTAAATGAATATAAAATGAGGGAAAATTATTGTACATTGAAGTAGTATGTGGCACTGTACTCACATGTCAAATTTCAAGAGAAAATGGTATTGTCATCTCGTCAATGGTATTGGATGTAAATCTAAAGGTATCTCATCTAAGAGACACTACAGTGTTTTCACAGGGCAAGAATTAAAACACATATAAACCTATTCTAAACATTCAGTTCACCCCTTTGATTTCAAGAATCCAGATTTCCCAAAACAAAGAAATTTTGGAAGATCTCTTTTGTGTACACCAGTGGAAGCAACACATCTGTTAATGCCAAGAAGTTTAGTTAAGCACATTCAGAACAGATTTGCTGCACAATGTTAGTGGCGCTGAACCTGAAAGCAGTCATTAGAGAAAGAATTTATTCTTGTGGTAACCCCAAGCAAGAGTCACCATCCAGCCAATTTAATATCAACAGCAGTAATTTCAACAATATGATATTTAACCACAATCCTAAAATGGCTCAGTCTGGAAGCAACACAATATCAGCATTTGAAAGAATGCGTCCCCAGCAACATCTGAAGAGAGAGGAAAGATTCAAGGCCACAGTGACTTTTTCATGGAGTTGAGTACACAGCTCTTGCTTGAACTTTTTCCTAATTGAGGTTGCAAAAGAGTATGCTGAGGAATGAACCCAAATACCGTTTCGGTTGGCAGCAAGGTCTTCAGAGGACAGTAACAAAGGACAAGTTCTTTGCTCTGGGAGTGTCTGGACACAGTGCTCCACTCCGACCTCTGTATATGCCAAGGGACAGTCAGGTACCTATCAACCTTTTACAGCTTTTACAGAGGTGAATCCCTAAATGTATCATCAAAGGAGACCATGGCCCACAGAGAAACCCTTTTCTCCGCCTGTAATTCCTTCACTTGCTTCCGTCCTCTCTTCTCCAGAAAATTCCCACTCCTCAGAGACAAACTCCCTTCCACTCCTGCTCCCCTGAAAATGTCCAACAGTGGAGGATATTTTCTCTTTGCCGTCATGACCCCTGAGCAACCTCAACTCAGGGAAGCCCACACTCCAGTCCCTGAGCCAGATGCAGTTTTTCATGACAAATCATTTGGCCTTGAAACTTTCCTGTGGCTTTTGGGAGGGAGGATGTCAGTTCAAAAAAGTTCAAATTATTCAAATTCTGACCCAAATTGACAAAGCTTTTATGAGACTGTCCTTATGAATCCTATCCTTGTGTCAGTGTATTCATTGTGTGTCTTATCAGGCTACACGATTAGACTTTCTGCAACACATTAGGTGAAATGCTGTTTCCATCAAGATCAAGGTAATCTTACAAGGAATTTCAGTGGAGAACATTGCAATCATTAAGGAAAAGAAGTAGATACAAGCTGATAGAAACATCCATTTCTCAATATCTGCTGCAAACAAAGCATGCTGTGAAACTGTTACACCAAATAGACTGAAAATAATGGGATAAATGTAACATCCTGAAACAAAATAGCACCACTGCTTTTGTAACATGTTTGACAGGCACTTCTGTCTCAATAAAGAGGGAGGAAATAAATTTAAAAGACCCAGAAAAAGCAAAAGAATATTAAAAACACAGGGGAAAAAAATACAGAGATTTGCACTTAAAAGGATTATTGGTCTGATCTATATTAGAGTCCCCCTGCTCTTACGGCCTCTATGATCTCCTCACTATAACACTGAAGAAACACAGTATTTCATAGCTACAATTTCCTTGTAGCATTGTTTGCCTCCTGAAGTTTATTGTACTTTGGGAAAGGATAATCTCAGGATGTAACAGACAACAGAAATGTAAGGATTCCTGCTGGTAGCTCCTGACTAATTGCCATGGATGCATCCAGAATACAAGCAGGGCTTTTTCTTGGTGTCAGCATCTATTTCTTCTCCAAACCTCAGTAAAATAAGAAAGTTTTGCTGCTGAAGTAGACACTTCTATCAGTTCTCTGTACTACCTGTGGAGAATTTGAAAGGCTTAAAGTATTCCAATAAATTAAACAGGATAAGTAGGCACAAGTTCTCACGAAGGATCAGATAACTTTAGGGCATTAGGAGAGAAAATAAGACTTAATCAATGTTTCTGTAGAGGGTCTCTTGTTCCCTTATCATTGGTAAGAAAACAAATGTACTGGTCCTTATAGATCTTAGATCTTACAGCCTCCAGGAGATGGTTGTGACTAAGCATTCCCAGCTGTCAGCATAGTTGCATTGACTTAGCATTATCTAACCTCTGATGACACAAATGAAATACACCCCCTTCTCCTTCAAACAGTGAACAGAGCTCTTATCAGACTCTAAGCAAACTGATTTAGGGAAAGGCATCACCATGAACAAAGAAGTTACCCACTTGCTGGATGTTTTCAGTAACTTCAGTGTGATTGTCTTCAACAGTTCTGTCTGAAGCAAAAGGGTTACTGTGCTGTAACTAACACAGCTTCCAGTTCTCTAAGTCCTTTTCTTAAAATTTCCTTTTCTTCTCATGCACATACGCACACATTGTTGAAGTTTGCCACAGCTGATTCTGAGCCAAGAATACAATCTTCATTTTTATCACAGATTATAGCTGAAAGGCACTAAACAAGCATGCTTGCCTGATAGATTTCTTGAGACAAAAAAGAAAAACCAAAACACCCCAACCCCCAAAATTCATAACTAAGTGTTAATTTGAAACATCATAAAGACATATTTTAACTTTTAACAGCTCTTGTCTTCATTTCTTTGCAGCTGTCATCAAAAGAGGACACGGAGGAATGAAAAACCCACTGCAGACAGACCAAGGGCTCTTCAGTCGTGAGCACCCTTGGAGTACAAGGCCCTCATCCTGGGAGGTGCTGGAACTCTGAACAGCCCATGCAGAGCTCTACACATGCCACAGGCTGTCTGGTGAAAAGGATGTCTCCAAAATACAAGTTGAGCTGGGCTTAGATTACCTTATGCTGACACAGTTATGCTTTTTATAATTATTATTTTGGCAGCAGGTGGAAAAAGCCAAGGAGTGGATCTAAAATGCATGTCTGCGTAAAATCCACTGTACCCAAATGTCCTGTAAGCTCAACTTTTCCATGTTTCTTTAAGTTCTGGAAAGGATATTGATGGATATATTGGCCAATTTGGGTGGAATTCTGAGATCACTTTTGATAGATATCTGTGAGGTCTCGGTGCAATATATACATGTAAAAGACTGGAAAGAAGCCCTGCTGTTAAAGCTCTGTAGCTCTCCCATTCACCTATAAGTAGAATGGAAAGAATGACGACAGTTGCAAAATTTGTCTCAGAAGTCCCATCAAGATTGAGTTACGGGCCCTGGAAGACACATGTTTCTTTCTTAAATATTTTAAACTCTTATCTTTGCAGGAAGCAAAACCAGACCATTTCTAAAATAGAACTTCTGGTAATCTTGCTGGGAGGCCTGACTTCTCTGCTGGCAGGCTCGAAACACCTTGGCTCTGTGCTTTGGATACAGGCAGAAGATGTCAGTGAGCTGAACTGAAATCCTGTTCTACCTTGCCAGGTAAGTGTTCATAACCGAGCCTTTTCTGCTGCTGGTGAGGAATATGCCTTGAATATTTATGTGAGCTTCTTTTTCCAAAAGAGCCATTCAATACGTGTTTGGTGAGATGGAGGGCGCAATAAATGGATGGAGGGAAATTGCAATAAATAAACCAGGATCTGATGCAATGGATTAAGTGTTGTGCACTTAACATCTTAGTCATGTTGCCACTGATCTCTGGATCAGCACCAACTTTACCATAGAGTGGATGGAGTTTGTCATTGGCATGGAAGATGGCAAGACAGACATAGGAATATCACATGAAGGGAGAGGTTTTAGCTGGACACCACACCATCCGTCTGTGTACACGTCTGTGCTCCTCATCCCAGAGCAGATGTGTGTCATGGACACTAAGGAGAGGTTATTCTGTTGTTTGACAGTGATACACAAAGAGGATGTGAATTAGTATCATCAGACAAGGTTTGTTTGACAAATACACAATCATCAACCAGCTCCAAATACACTGTTCAGGAGTCTGGCATGTTGAACTATCCACATGCAGGGTGGCGTGGATCCCAGCCAACCTTGGCAAGATCTGGCTCCTGAGGTTGTGTGAACTTGTGAAGTGTTTCACAGGTTTCAGAGGGGACTAAAATTCTTTTTGAGGAGCCAGCTGGCTGGTGATGCAGAGTCAGCACAGACAGTGTTTCACATGGTAGTACCAATTTTTCTTTGTCTTACTATATACACAGCTGAGCAAGGAGGAATTGGTCCAGAGAGATTCCTGACTTTACATTTTGCATTAAGTGAAGCACTTGTACACCGGCAGCAATGAACCAAGATGAAACTCAGAGCAGCCCTTTGCTTTACAGCACTGGAAAGAGGTAGAAGGAGGCCGTGAACAGTGGCAGTCCCTGGATACAAACACATGTACCTGAACCGTTCATTTTCTTAAAATCCCAGCTCACTCAGCACTCAGAGCTACAAGTTTTCTTGTGAAGGGGCCAACCATGACCACAGCTCTCCTCCTCTCACAGAGCCAGAAAAGGATGCAAGGGGACAGGCTGGTAACAGCCCAGTGCTCTCTCCTGCACAGAGCAGCTTTGGATGCGTGTGGATGTGCCCTGTCACGTCAATGTCGCTTCTTAGGGACAAGAGGAAAACACAGAGGTTTGGCATTTCCACATCTTATTTCCCATTTACTCGCATGAACAGCAGCTTTGATGCTTAACACATTTTGGTTTTCCAACCTCAACAGTGCCTTATTTGTGTTCCTTCTGCTCACCAACACTTGCTCTCAGCTCTGTCATTCAGTGCTGTAGGTTTGATCTGAAGATTGCACAGCCGATTTGTCCCAAGTTTTATTTTCCCATAGGTAAACTAACTTTAAAATGTTTTTTATAATTCTAGGCCACTAAAGACTGTAAAGGAGAGATACAGATTTCAGATGAAGCAGAAATAACAAAAAGAATGTCATTGCTCTTGTAAACAAACTACATGAAGCAAATGAGTGTGTGCTTTCTCTTTTGAAACCCATAACCATCAAAAACAATGATCTCATGCTTCTGAAAACAAAGAGGAGTATTGAGAAATTTATTTTAAAAGGATGAAGACAGATATGCTGCAAAGAGATTTAAAAGGAAAAACAGTATAGGTGGAAGGTACTGTATGGCAGAACTTTAAATGACTTCAGTGGGAGCTATAAACGTCCTATGTGGCTCAGAGCCTGGCCCTCACTGAATGCTCATGTGGGGACTCTGCAGTGTTTCCATATGGTGTTTGGCTCTCACCAACATTATCCTGCACCCCTTCAACACTCAGTACATCAAAATAAAAAATAAGTTCGTTTGAGTGAATACAACGACAAACTTTTCCTACTTCAAATAAACAAAATGGCTTGAGTCAGATAAAACTAATATGGTTTTATAGGATTATGAATTATTATTTCTTTTCTAAATTAAAAAGCAAACAGAAAATTACTTTATCTTCCCTTCCTGTTTTGTTTGTTGGATTTTTTTTAATGTTGCATTCTGCTTTGATTTCTTTTGCTTTTGTTATTGCTTCATAGTAGGCTTTTTTCAACTCAGCCCTAAATCAAACCATAACTGCTGCTTGGAAAAGATGTAGTTTTTATCTCGTGTAGATTTTCACCCTCTCTGCTCATGGGTTTGGGGACAGGGTAGAAGTTGAAATGTAAAATGGAAGAGTTGAATTCAAGTGATGGAAATTGTTGCAGAAAGTCTACAAATCTCTCTGTAATGTGCTCGGTTATAACCCGTGGCAGCATCATTTTAGCCAGGTGCAGAGCAGAGAGGTCCACTGCGCTGGGGTAACAGTTTGGAGGCAATGCTCTGCTTTTCAAGACCATTTAAACACAGAGAAGTCTGGATGGCTCCCAGCACCCACAGCAGATTCCCCAACCTTCTCTTCACATCCTGGGGCCCCGCAACAAGCAGACAAAGTCTTGATGTGCACCACTGATATGATAAATAAGGATTCATGTTTTCTTTTGAGATCCCTTCTTTTGTTGCTGCCCTTCTAAGCACAGGGCAATGTGGGTCTGAGTAAAAGGCAAGCAACCTCTGGCAAAAATCCTGTTTGGCTGGAGGTGAGCATTCTCCAGAGCCAGAAGGGATAACCCACCAGTAGTGGAGACACTGTTCATGGATAGGGATTCCAAAAAAAACCTTCAGTCTCAGATTTACAAAGAAGATGGACTTAACATCCTTAAAGCAAATAAGCAGGGAGGATATACCGTGATAGACATTGTGCAGGAGCTTTACCATCCAACAGTACTTAAAAATTCCTGTCTTCACTGTTAATACCTAAATTGCACCACTAACAAGCAGTTAGTGCCTGTTAACCTAACCTAACCTAACCTTAAACTATCTCAGGGTCAAATCCTACCTGGCTCTCACACACACACACACACACACACACACACACACATGCACACAACTTCTGCTCCCTGAAAGTTCAGGGCCAAGCAGTTTATGGAAACAGACCCACATAAACTAAAATTCTTGCACCCTGCCCCTGCTGGTGTCCCCCCAAGCCACCACTGACAGCTCTGCTCTCGGCAAGAAGACGGGCTCCTTGCCGCGCTGCAGGCAGGCCGGCTCCCAGTTCAAACGGTCAGGCTCTGCTGGGCTGGCTCAGGCAGTGTTTATAGTTCAGTGGTACGGATGAAAACTTACACAATGCTTTATGCTGTCAAAGCAAAATGTGATCGTTCCAGACTGTGCACTGACATTATTAAAAATATCAATTAAGGCCAAAAATGCACTTTTACACTGAGCTGCTTGGATTAGATTGTAACCAGCTCAAGGATAAGAAACACTGCTTGTTTATCTTAATCACATTTAAAAATCCAGGCCTTTATATTATCTCCCCCCACAATAACCATTTCAAGTGACAGTAGGAATGCTCCAGTGGCTTCAAATGGATTTTTTCTGCCAACACATTCCCTCTTCACTTTTAAAGTTTTTTCTCTCTTATTTTTATAACTTTTAGGAAAATACTACCAACTGGTGATTCCCCAAAAAACAAATACACAAAGCGGAAAGAATAAAAAGGTCAATGTTCATCTAGAAATACGAAGGACAATTTGCAACACAATACCAAATAAATGCTCATTTGCCTTCACTGGAGGTCAGTGAGGCAAATTGGTGGGAACTATTTGTGATTACAGGTTGGTGAGATACAATTGTGGCAGTTGTGTGGCCTTTTAATGATGCCTTTTACTCTAATTTAGCTTTGGAGATCTTACAAGAAATGGAAAACACCCAGAGCTCTGCAGGTTCCCTGATAATTTGTTTCCAAACTCCAAAATTTTATCTCAGTAAAATCTGTGAAATATTACTGCTTATGATTAAAGCATGATCAGTGCATTGTGTTGGATGAATATCAACAAGTCCCATTTGTGTCACATCTGGAAGTACATATATTACACATAAGAGAATACGATATAAATCTTACCGGACTTAACATACTGTAAAACAGACATTGGATTGCTCCTGATTTTACCACAAACCTCCTGAAGCTGTCCTTGAAACTTGGTTATTGATGTAAATGTTGAAAGGACAGATCCGACAGGCTTAAAGTCCAGGATGCATATACAAAAAGCTAGCAAAGATATATACTTTTTGCAAACCTCACTGTTAAGGCATTGGTGAACTCAACTTACTGTTTTTGAAAGCCTGAGGTTCACAACATTGCACAAGGCTTCCAGCTAACTATGCTTATCAAATGATCCCTATCGTTTCAGAAAGGAAGGTGAAACTTTGTACCCCTAAACAACCTTGTGCCTGGTGATGTCTTTTTGCTGATAGGAAGATGAGAAACAGAGATTCAGTTTAGGTACCTTCACAACTATAAGTACAGAGCACTTAAATTATTTCTAAAGTTTTCCTTTCCTGAACATCTTATTCTGCTACTATTACTGCTTTTACCAGGACACTATTGAAGCTTATCAAGTTTATTCTTAACCAAACTCACTGCCTGAAGCCCACTTGCAACACTTCTCTGAGAATAAACTTCCTGATGTGTTGTTTCTTCCTACATATCACTGACCAAAGAAACCATTGCTATTTTCTCATTTCTGACAGATGAGGTTTTTGGCCTGTTTAGGACTTTTTATGACAGTGATTAACAAAAACAGACCAGAAAAATGGCTAGAATTGAAGAATGCCTGTCTCAGTGACAGAAGGACATATGGACTTATTAGTCCTGTGTTATCAATGCACATATTTAATGCAAAAAATTACCTTCTAACATAGAGAAAACAGCACTATTATGCTGCAATCAACCACTAGCCCTGAGCAGAGCACATATGTACAGAAAAGAAAATGGAAACTCTTTCCTCACTGCACCTCTGACTTCTCACCTAACTTCTGCAATGGGCACTGGGAGGGCATTTTCCAGGTGGGACGGAAAAACCAGATTTCTGTGCCTTTTTAATAACACCTCTGTCCACAGCAACAGTCTCCATGTACATAAAGACTGCAGAATAGTCAGTCGGACTCTTGGCAGACATAACCTGGTGGAGCAGCTGAGCGTGTGGCTGTTACCAGCAAGAGCAGCTCTGTGGCTACAACTACACCAAGATCTAATGTTATTTTTACTGCACACTGGCTGTTTAGTATTTTTAATTATGCACATTTCTGAGGTTTCCTTTTTGCATGAAAAAAACCCCCACAACAAATAAGGCAAACACCCAGCATCTTGCAGCTTTAAATACCAGGACATGGACAGTAAGGGCTTTTACAACATCCTGGGTGAGATCCATTGTGTAACACTGAGATTCTGTTTGAAAGTGAAGGATACTCCTCTCCTTCAGGCCTGCTGAGATTGTCAGACTCAAGGATGCAAAACAGAAGGGACATTAAAATAAAAATCCTTTTTTTTACATTGTCTTTGATTCTCTCCTCCCTTTTGCTGACAGCCTGACACCTCATGAATGCAGATGTCCCTTGACTCTACATCTTCAAGAAGTTAGCTACTGAGCTTGTGATTTATCCTTTAATGAGCAAAATAGGGGAAGTTTTCTGACATATTCACATTCATTTAAATCTATACAACTGCACTCACTTAGATCCAGGCCATGCTGATAGAATTTCCTCCTCAAACCAATGTTTCTCCTGAACAAGACTCTTTGTCTCTAATATATGCCTCTTTTTTTTTTTTTAATTAGGGGCATAAATTAAAATAGAAGAAATATGAATTCAACAAAAGTCTATTATAGTCTAAAAAGTAAATATAAACTTTGCAATCTACTGAGCTTTAAGTCAGAACTCCAGTGTAATGGGGAGGAGAAGGGAACTATACAAGAAGTCACCAGCTTTTCCCCAGCACAGTGCCGTCCCAGTGCCTCTAAAAAGCTCATTCGTGGAGGCTTAATTCAAGCTTGTAGCAACTGACTCTATTTGTCCTAAATATTCAGCTGAAAATATGTTCTACATTACAGTATTGCACAGAGAGTCTTTTAAAAGCCTTGTGATCATTGAAGTTAAAAGTCTGATGAGTAATGTTGTTCTGTCTAAAGTATATGTCGTTCTCTTTTCCTCCTTGCTTTATTTTGAGACAGATATACTTAAAATAGTTTTAAATAAATATGGAGATTATTATCCAATCTAAAAGATTTAATTTAGCATTTATATGGGTTTTAAATGCATGCCAACACTTTCCTTCATTTCAACCTTTGGCAACTCTTCACTATTCACAATTCCAAAGGCTGCAGACACATGTCTGATCATTTTAGGATATTTACAGTTGTAGCCAATAAAGACAGTGCTGATTTTAATTAAAGTTCTAATTGCTTTCTGAGACAACAAGAAGAAGCCCTGGTCTCATGAAATTGTGACTGGCTCCTTTAAATACTAGTGGGTGTGGATTGCCAGAAATATCATTGTCCATCACTTCCTAATGGGTGGGTATAAATAAATGCCAAATCATCATCCTGATAACATCAGTGGCAATTTGGTAATCCAGCCTGACTGTAAACATCTTTCTTTCCAGAGAAGCAGAATATGGACTGGACAAAGAAAAAAAGCAACCCATAAATTAACTGTTCTACCAGTCTGTGCCTGCCTTAGGAAACTGCCAGCAGCTACGACAAGCATCAGTATATATTACAGCAGTTCCTCAGGTGGAGTGCTGGGGCATAAGAAGCCATGCACAGTCACTTCCATGTCACCAGTTAAGTCTATCCGATGTCTCCTGGAAGAAAAGTCCCTGTGCTGCCTTAATGCTGTCCCATAGCACCCATGTTTTCAGACTTTCCCAAATACCATTACTTTTTGCTCTCCTTTGGAAGACACCTCCCAAGCTATTCACTTACATGCCCACTCCAGCCATTACTGATATGGAAAACTCCTGCATTTTGGAAGCCACCCTTTCAGGTGCTTTGGCAGCTGCAAGCATGGCCATGGCTCCGGGTTGTGTGAGTCACCCACTCAGAGGGACCACCAGCAAGAGTCCTCCAAGCTTGAACCAGGAACCATGGGTAGATGGGAGGAGTCTTAGTGGCTTTTGGAGAGTTTCTCCAGGCACACATCCATGTAAAAAAGTCACCAGGATGCCCAGGACAGCTGGGTCCCATGCAGGCAGCCTCGGGTGCTTCCCGCACAGGGCCAGGCTGTGCTGCTGTGTGCAGGATGCTCCACACATAAATAAACGACTTCAGCCCCCAGGGCTCTCTCCAGCACTAAACTGCTGGTTAACATAAATCACCCGCTCAGCCAGGCTGTGACTGGACAGACACTCAGGAGTCATCAGCTGCCACGGTCTCTGCCTCAGAGAAATGGAGATTATGCACCAGCTCTGCACCTATGCACCAGCCAGGGCCATCCCACGGGCACTGGTGTCCACCCTGAGAACACTGAAACGCTGAGGAAGACCTTTGCTGCCTGGAAAGCAAAGGTAATGTTTGATTGCTTTTTATAGCCTTCCTTCAAGTCATTTGGAGAGCCACTTACACAGTTTACATATTTAAACACATTACATCATCCTGCTGGGAAGATTTTATTCCTGGTTCATTACTACCACTGTGTTTTGGAAAACAACAGCAACTTGGACATATCATTAGTATTTTGTGACAATTAGACAAAACATTGCAAGGTCTCTCTGTACAAAACATTTTCAGGTTCATCAAACATAACTGTGTGGGCCACGCCAAGAAACAGCCTTTTTATGTGGTTCTTGATGGGAGCTGTCAGCCTGTCTATAAATGCGTACCAAACCATCCCAATATAATTTTTCTCTGTGCTGAAATGTAAATATATTTGGTCTCTTCTGGGCAACACAAGATATAAACTCCTAACCACTGGCTAATAATAACGTTTAGTTTTTGGGAGTGCAAATATGCTTACATAGTTATAACCAACAGCTGCTTTGTGAAATGACCTGCCAGACGTTAACACTGATGGGACAATTTAGGTGTGATTATACAGCTACTTCAGGCAAGGAAAGCCTTTCCTAAGGGCTGCAGGAATGAGTTTTTATGGCCAGCAGTGACTGGTGAAGACAATCCCACACACATTTCTCAGTGTGGTAGATTAAAACCTCCCAACTTCTTCAATTGTGACAACCTCCTTAGTTCCTCTAAAGCACCTTGAAGCTATTTTCCCACAAACTAGTTATACAACACTGACTCTTTGCGCAAAACCTCCTGTATCTTATCGCATGTAAATCTCACCAAATTTCACACTAAGCTGTTTGACTTGCTATAGTCTACTTCGAGTGCTCATATGCACACTCCAAGGCAGCAGCAAACACTGCCTGCAAAGATCTACAGGTTTCCAAACCCCTTCTTCATTAATGGAAATGCTGAAAATCTCACTCTGTTGATCGAAACAGCTCATGATGGAACATCAGAAGACCCTTTGTAACTGCAGGCAACAACCTTTTGCATTTCCTTAGTGATACCCTACATCATTTAAATACAAAAGAAGGATCTGTACATGAGTTATGAGAGAACATCTGGTTGGAGCCACTCCTATACCACAGATACATTTTTCACACCTGTTCAATTGCATTGGCATCTGAACATCACTTGTGCGAGGGAACATCCCTGCTACACACAGTTCAGCAAAGTACTGTCCAAACCAGTTGAGGGAAGAAATTTTTTGAGGAAAAAAAATCCACAAGTCATCATAACCAATGTTTATAAAGCACAAAAAGGGGACTGATGAATGAAAATTATCCATCAAATGCTGACAAGGCCTGGTCAGTTATTCCCAAGCTCAAAACTTATTTCTCATATAATTTTCCCATTTTTGCCAAGTTCTGCCTGCAGTTAAATCCCCCCATGCAGTTAAATCCCCTTTAGCCTGACTGATGTCAATTGGTTTACATGCATTTAAATAGAAATGGGATTTTTTTCCCTGAAGGTTGGGGGAACTCCTTTACTAAAAGAGCAGAACAGGGTACTGATCTGCTGAAAGTCAGGAAGAGCCTTGGGATGCAGCACCATGGACCCTGTGCTTGTTCTGCTCATGAAACCGTTGATTTCAATGACTGCTTCCTAGCTGTGTATTTGTAGCCATGTATTGGCCAAAGGAATCCTGGAGAAAGATCAGAGGCTAATATTGCTCTCTATCTTCATATCAAATAGGTTATTCATCAAATCAATACTGTATTCTTAGTTTCCAGAGCATTTAAATTAGTATTCTCCAGAAGCTGTGGAGCTGCATAGGGCATGTAATAAAATCCTGGCTAAGTGATTGATAATCTACCATGCAGACCTCAAACTCTGGAGCATTACGTTGAAAAGCCCTTTAATTATACCTCACCTACTATTATCTCCAAATTCTCAGCACTGTAACACAACATAGAGAATCTGTGGAGGATCCCCTTAATTAATCTGTTCATCAGCTTTTTAAACTGTTTGCTGTATTTTCATGTGCCACTTTGACAATTATTCATATTTTACGCTTCTAAAATATTGGCATACACTTGCAGTCAAAGGCAAATCCTAGGTAATGCAATGAGAATCCCTCCATCAACATCAATGGACTTTCAGGCAAACCCTGAGGGCCTACAATTTCAAGCTGTATTAGCCAGGCATCTGTTTAATTCTTATATTTTCAGGGACTATTGCTACGCACCTTTTTACATCTTCAACTTTTTCTGGAGATATTATTTAGCTGGTTTTGTATTTGAATGAACTTACTAGTGAGGTTTTTACATGTCCAGCTTAATATACAGGTAAAAAAGCCAACCCCTAGAAATGGCTAGTCATGTACCAGTAAAACAAAATCTTGTGCTTCACTGGCATTCAAGAGTTGTAGTGATGTCTTATGCATTATGCAATGTTTTGTTGTGTTTATTCCCAGGGCTGAATGTATATTAATGACCTGATAGCACTGGGATCATCTACAGGTTGGCTGAATAAGAAGAAAAGAAAGCATTCAGAGCTCTTTGTTGATCAGGCTTTCCTTCAGATATCACTGGTAAAGCTTCAACAGCCAAAGAGACTGAGATTTGCTGACAGTGAGGATATTTGGAAATTCCTTCTCTATACCTTAACAATGCTTAAGGTTGAAATGTGGTGCAAGATTTGCAATACATTTTGATTCTTTCCATGAAGACACTTCTTGAACACTGTGGGACAGTTCCAGAGCTATTTTGCAAGGACTCAAAAAAAGTCCATCTCTTGAAGCTTCTGACTAAGAGTGATAGGTGGCTGTCATTTTACATATATTAAGGACATTTTTTTCCCTGCCTTAAATAATATTTCATATTTAATTCCTTCTGGTTCCTTTCACTTAACCTTGGTAATGCCATGTATGTCTGTCAAAAATGCAAACAATTTTGGCAGATCATAAAATGTCATCTTCCTCCACCATAGAGAACCACTGGTAACATGGAAATTTAAATCATCTACATAGACTTCTATTTCAGTTCAAATTAATTGGTGAATTCTACCCAGTGAGTAAATTTTTCCACACTTCTGATTGCTTTGGAAGCTACATTACATTGAAGTTGTGTGTGCTAAAGATGAAATGCTGTGTGATAAACTTTAAATACAACCTTATGCTTTCGGAGTTAATGCACAACAGTATTATGTCAGCACCAACACCAAGCAAACAAATGTAATTTTATAATTGTACCAAAAATATTAAAATGATTTTAAGATGGTTTTTATTCTTTAACCATTTCATCTGAACTTACTGAAGTGGTGCTTCTCAGGTGTGTTTGGAATTATTTATTTCCATACACCAGGTCTCCCTCAAACAATGAGTATTAAAGAAAATGGAGAAGGGCAATCTGACAAATGACATTTCAAGGTAAGACCAAACAACAGTACATTGGTTCAATCCTGCTACACAGGGAAGATATGCAAGTCAAATGTTCTACAGAAGTATACAATTTTAGCACAGTGGATCCTTCATCTGGTTAATACATGTATATGAAACACAAAAAATTACATGCAATTTATAATAAATAATGCAATAATCAAATCATAAAATTATATTAAGTACCATGTTCTGTCATTTTTACTCATTTGGAAAAAATGAAAATTACTCTCCTGGCTTCGTTTCTTTTGTGCTAATGTTGTCCTACAGGAAGCGATGCTGTTCCCCAAGAGATGCTGAGGTTCTCCCAGCTCCTCCTGCTACCACTCCGATGAGCAGCACTGCTCAGGGCTGTGACCTTGGATGCAGTGCTCCATGGCTTCACCTCACCAAGAGCCTCATCCAGATCACAGCTCAAACGGTGTATGTTGCTTCACGGTGTTTAAGTGTGATCAGTATGCCCTTTTGTCTTGTTCAAAATGCTTTTAAGCATGAAATGTCACTATTATTTAAAGGGAATATTACATGGTAGGAGTAATTAATATCATGTGTGGAGTTGTAAAACAGATGATTTTTCTTTTGTGTATGCATTGGACAACATCTTTACATTTCTAAAAGTTCTGCCCTTAGGGAAGATTTGTTCACAGGTCTCATGGTTATCCATTGCCATGGTTCTTTATAACTAAAATAAGCTTGTTTAGATGGAAAATATGTGTCTAGATCTTGGGATATGGAAATAGCAGAAGCAGTATTGAAACTTTTTCAGCTTTTTGACACTGGGCTCTGTTCTGGAAAGCCCAAACTCTGGATATGCAACCAAAGAGTAAATGAAACATGAAGCCGAAAACAGAGACCTGACGCGCACAAAACTTTATAGAGATTTGCCCATGGTCCAACAGGACATTTATAGCAAGGACAAGAACAAACACGGACTTTCTGTCACGTAGTATAAACACATTACCACTGTTCCTCCATCATCTTATGCCTCTACTTCAGCTGAAAAATTAACCATAAGTTTAAGCCAAGTTACAACAGCTGGAGAAATATACCGGTCCCTAGTTACTACAGAACGTTGTGTCACAAATCTGACAGAAATAAGTTCTTTAATATGCCAATAGCTTTCTTGTTTATTCCCTCTATTTCCTGATCTTTAACATCTCCCAGGTTGCCCGCATGAGCTGGTTCAGTTCTTTAATACTATTTGCATTTAATAGTGCATATGCAAACAGTATTTTTAGTTAACTTGCAATTTGGATAGGACTGGCATTCCAAATCTAACATTTATCTTGATTACTTTAAGCTAACTGTGCCCACAGGCTCTAAAATGCCAGTTTGGAAACTGCTCTGGGCACAAAATAATATGAGATCACTAATTAACTAGGAAGTTTTAAAAGAAGATCTGATTTAGGCCCTGATTCAGCAAACAACTAACATTAAGTGTAAGTAACCCCATGCAAAACATGTGAAGTCATTGCATAAATCACACAACATTAAGTGCACACCGAAAGCACCTAGCTGAAACAGAGACTAATTTAAAAGTCTCGTATTCTCTTTAACAGAGTGTACTCCAACCAAGTGCCTGGTGTGTTGTGGTTTCCTCTCCTCCGTTAGGGCAAATGGTCTGAACGCAGGGCCAAGAGCCAGGAATTCCTGCTCTCTTAATCTCCTTCTGAAACCGTCTGTCTGTGTTTTGGATCACTCCACTAACATGACTGCATCCCAGACCATCACTTGAAAAATGAGAAAAAAAGTTTCTACTCAGCAACTTCCTCTTCAAAATTATGGTTAGTCAATTATTTATTTAAAGGTCTGGGCAATTCACTTTTAAGGTCTTCTAATATACTTGTAACAGATTTTCTACTGTCCCTAATCAATTTTCCAAAGTTATGCACATTGTGTATCTCTTCATCTACTGGATTTTTGGGTTTTTAATTAGTATCTGTAATTTAAGGATCATTTAAGCACTGACATCCAGAGGAATCACAATTGAGAAGCTGCTTTCCCGTTGCAAAGATCTGGCACAAAAGACTGAGGACACTGGGCAGCACTGCCAGGAGGCTGTGGCTGACAGCCCTTTCAGGCAGACGTTGGCACACACCTGGTACCAACCCCATCACACCAACTCTGTTTTCTGCTGCTGGACACCACAAATTCAGCACTCACATTTGCTTGGGAGTGTGATCTCACTTAATCTCCCTGATATCACCAACTTTTATTATGCCTTACAAAAATAAGAAAGTAGAAATAAAGCCAATAAGGAGATCTAACTTGCAATTCCAGTGTCATGCTTTAATTCTTCCTCAGGAGAGGAGCTCTCATTGACACTACTAATCCCTCTGATTTTAATGGAAATGCTCAGGTACTGACTTAACTGGCCACTACCGGATGCATAGCACAGCAGGAAGTATCAAGAAAGGAAAATAAAGGGAAGCTAATGATCATGAGAAGGGTTTGTCTGGTTTTACCTATCCTGGTGCTCCCTGTGATGCACAATGTCCATAACTAGTGGTTGTTAATGAGAACTGTAACTTCAGGGAACTCTCAGAAACAGGGAGGCAGTAGGAAGAGATGAGGAAGAATGATTTCTGAGGAAGGCTTTCATGTGAAGGATGAAGGTTAGAAAAAGAAGAGAATCTCATTGTTTTTCTCTTTAGCAAATGAAGAACAGAGACCTTGCTGTTCATATGAGCTCATAGCATGGACTGTGCACCAAAAGGAAGGGAATGTTGGGCAAACAGGGCAAATATGGAAAAAGCAAGTGTGGCATGTACTAAACTAAGACATCTCTCTCACTTAAGTCTTTCCTGGTCTCTCATATTCTTCAGGCAATGATACACTGAAAATTTTCAACAAGTCCCCATTACTTCTCCTAGCAGATATAAGTTCCTTACCTCACCACTGCATTGCAACTTGGTAACAAGAATGTTAAAAAAATGGAAGAATAAAATTCCAGGCTTTGAGACAAGACAATGTTGTATTCTTAGCCATGACTTAAACATTTTCAAACAGTATTTCCCATACCATTCAGCTGATGCTTTTGTTTTCTTATGAATTTTTCCCTTGAAAAATATTGCATAGTCTCTGAACAGTGTAAGAACAGTAACTGCTAGTACTGTGATTACCAGAAAATTCCCAATACTAAAGGCGGAGGAAAGATAGGTTTTTTATTGAGTTCTTGGGATAGTAATTTTCAAAAGCATAAAAATGCTCACAAAACTACAACCTGCAAATTATATTTTAATTTGCAATTTTACCAAGACCTAACACACAAGTGAAGAGGGGGAGAGAGAGAGACAGGCTTCCCTCCCATCCCTGCCTTTGAGGCTGACTTAAATTTATTTTGAATTCAGAAATCTGTCAGCTCGTTGTCTCACCCTGAGCCATTGGGAGCACAGGCGTGTGTGAGCTCCTCTGTGTGAAGGCAGCCGGGTGAAAATATTTTGCCTGATCACCATATTTAGGGGTCTGTCATATTCCCTGAACAAGCTACAATTTCACTCATGACTGAAGAAAGCCGGTAGAGCCACACAAATTTAAGCAGCTACATAATGGCTGCATCTGTTTTAATTTTTAGTGGCTTTTCAAATAATGATTGTTATTAAAACAAAGTGTATTTTGTCACAGATGCTTCCAACAAAGACTAATTGGCTGCACAATTACCAGGCTGTGGCTGAATGGGCACTGATGCAGAACACTGGGTCTGCCCAGGGTCGGTGCCCTGATGCCCTGCTCGGGTTGGGGAAAACCCAAGGGCCACAATGAGCTCCTGGTTTAAACCCAAAAAAAGTGTCAGAAACGCACCCTGCATAACCAGGAACCACCAAGGAAAAGATGCTTCAATTTGGCTCATTCTTGAGTTTAGATCTGAAGCTTTGTAAGTGTGATAGAAGACACTCTCCAAGTTCTGAAAGTTTTGGGAAGTGTGACGCCGGAGGACGTTTGCCTTGTGAACCCACACTTTTCACAGCCCTGTAAAGCAACAAATCCCAGGAGCTGCCAGAGGTCACTTTGCCTTGATCCTGAGAAGAAGAGAGGGTGAAGCTGTGACCCTACAAGCCATTCTTAAGTCCCACATCTACTCTGTACAGAGCTTAGGAAGAGCGTTTTTATTCAAACAAAGCTTTCTTGCTTTAAAAAAGTGATAGCTAAACTTGTTCTCCCATGAAAGGTCTCATCCACTCAGGTTGCATATGGTCTACATAACTGGAAGACAGTATCTTTTAGACAAACACTGATCTCTGGAAGCCTCTCATTACTTCAATGGAACAAACCCAAACTCAACATGCTTCAGAAAAGTGAGTGTTTAAAAAGAAATTTTCCATCTTTTTAATTCAGCATGATTTGTCCTCCTTTAAGAGCAATTTTAATTACATTTCATTTTTGAATTGATTTCCACAAGATGCATAAGTTATTATTCTTCATTTAGACGGTGTCACTGGAAGCATTTCATTACATGATAAAAAACCCCACAAGCCTGTCTGGCCTCAGGGTAGAAATGACTGGAATGACATCTCTGTATTTTTAGTTCAAGAATTAAATGTGTATGGGCTGCAGCTCCAGTCCCTTGTGGCAGGCATCCTCCAGGATGAGATGGCACAGCATGCATCATGACAAAGGAAAGGAAAATTGGTGATGGAAGGCAGGCAAGAGACTAATGACAGCCAAACTTCTCTGAATTTTACAGACACATGGAAAAGCCACGCTGAGTCTAAAAAGAAAAGGAGGAGCAACCATCTGATGGAACTGCAATAGTCCATAAGAATATGTAGTGTCAGGTAATTGCTAAGCATTTCTGCAATAGAACCTGCTTCAGGAGGATGAGGTAACTGCAGTAAATGGACCCGGACTGTGGGTTCACAGTACTCTCAGAGCTGCTGGGCTGTATTCTCTGCTCTAAGAGATGCATGTTCAGGCACAAAAAACACTTCCTTCACTCAGCACTGATACTACATTTGAGTAGAGATTATTCAGCATCCAAATTATATGCTCAGCAAGATCACCTTCATTTTGATAATTGCCTTATGAATGCATAACACATGAAGCGTGGGGATTTGTATTCCCAGGAATGTCTGCTATCAGGCATCAATCATTAGTCTGCCAAGGATGTGGCTCACCAGTTGATAAAGAAGAGGCACACTGCACTCTTGGAAGATTATCAGCAAGAATCTTATCCTTCCTTGTTTCACTGGGCTCTTGCTCCATAGATGCTGACCCAGAGGTAAATTTTAGGTATGACCCTGTGTTCTATGTGATACAACAATATTCATAGGGGCTAGGCAGGAAAAGGTCAGTACAATTTCTGCAGGTCGGGTAGAGTAGAGCCCTGCACCCTTCTCATAGAGGATGCAGTGTGCAACACTCCCTGCCCTTGCTGACACCTCCAATCAACACAAAGGGACATTTTAGAGACACTGCTCGTATTGTTAAGGTAAAAAAAAGAAAATCCATCTATTATAAATTCTTTACTTAAGGCTTGCAAATTACTTCTCTGCAAAGGGTGCACAAGGAGACAGGATCTGGCATCCCTGAAGTGAAAAAGACCTCAATTACTCATCACTCCCTTAACCTCAGATACCCCAGTAATTGCTGTGAGTCAGTGAGGCACTTCCAGTAAGTGCTCCATACAGGGGCTGATATCCTCTCTGCTCTTTTCCAAAATAGCAACCACTTGAGTGGGAGCAGTGCTGATGTGTGCACACAACTCCCTGGGAGAGTGGGAGCTGGAAGGGCCAGGAAGGGAAGCTGGGTGCCTGCTCTTCACCTGACTGAGGGGGACAGCATGGCCTCCAGGGATGACAGTAGGGGCTGTACTGCAAGGGGGAGCTTTACAGATGGTGCCAGAGACAAATGTGTTACACTGAGGAAGGAGAATGTAAAGAAGGAGAGTTTGGGATGTGCATTCATCCTTCAGAGCCACAGCAGTAAATACCACTGATTAGAGGAAAAGCAGTGGCCCCTCACCGCAGAAGGGTGAGCACAGGTGCAGCTACTTCAGCACCACAGCACAGGACCAGAATGCACTTTTGAAGAAATCTTCCAACTGCTCCCACTTCCTGTGCTTTGATTTGTGCTGCCAAGGGGGCTTATGGGCACCCAAAGTTCATCTTTTTGGATGATGCTCAAATGACCGATGCACACACCCGACAGATGGCTGCTCTGGGCATCCATGGGGCCAGTGCAAAGTGCAACAGTTGAAATGCACGATGTACAAACATCAGCTCCTTCACACCAGCCACCTCTCAGGTGCAGATTCACTCCCTCTTGCACATTATTTACCACTGTACATGTAGCTTCATGTACCAGTTTGGGATTCCTCAGCATTTTTGGGTGTCCTGAGCTCCAAATCCAGGAACAGCATGTGATCCCTTCCACAAGATGTATTTTTCAAGACTGAAGTCCAAGCTAACTGTTCTCTATCACTTAAACAACTGCGGATTGGAAAGTGCTGAGCACAGCTAGTAAGTGACAAAAGGATTGGTCAGATAGATGGTTTGCTTCAGCTATAAAAAGAAGACATTCAGATCTTAATGTATTTGAGGCTGGCAAAAATATTCTACTCTAAGAATTATAGGCCCAGCCAGGAAATGCCTGTTGTCACCACATTGCACCCTGTGGCTACTAAACTTGCAAAAGAAGGGACAGTCATGCACAGTTCTGTGAGATTGGGAAAGTTCAGTGGTTTTAATTCTTTCTTGTTTTTCTGCACACAAGTATAACAGAAATTTATGCTACAGGATTATATTAATGAAAATTTCTCTCACATTTTCCTACAAACCCAAAAATACATGAGGAAGACATGCAGCCATCACAGGAGGTTGTTTCATTCAGAGGCTTGAACAACTGCTACAGTTGCTGCCTCTCTCCTAAAGGGCTGTGGTTTTTGAGATGGTTTTTTCGTAGTCTTGTTGCCAACTTAGGTAAGAGCTGTTCTTCCAAGTCATCTAAATATGACTGCAACTCAAGCATTTTCACTTCACAACCCAAATTTTTGGCTTCCATGGGACTCCATCCTGTTTGGCGTGCTTCCCCTGACAGAAATGAGCCTTCAATCCATATTCCTGCAAATATTAAGTCTATACATGTGGCCCTGATTTGCAACCTCTCTGCAACTCCAGTTCTGAATTGAGGCCATTTATTCAGTGGAAAGGGCCAAAGTTACTACTGCAGGTAACCACAACTCAGAGCTGCAAATCAGCATAGAAACGATGTCAGTAGAAGCACTAACAGTCAAGAACCCTGATATAGATCCCATAAAACCAGCACTTTGCCAAACTGCTTAGGCCAAAAATCCTTCAGCAGATGCCTTATGAGTAACTTTTTAAAAATAGTAATTTGAAAACCATTGGACTGATCAGCAACCAAAAGATAACATAACTGAAAGTCCAAGCTATGTGGGTTCTCTTTTTTCTATAAACAAGCAGGACTATATTCTGTTCTCATTTACAGCCATAAGCATGGCTGTTGTCAGCAAACAGCCATTCAAGGTTTACATTCACAAAACACAGAAAAATTAAGTTCCGGTTATTTCTGTGGCTGAATTTTTTGTTCTTGAACACAAAGAAAAAGCTAAGATACAATCTCAGCATCTTACGATAGCAAGGAAACACAAGAGAAGTTTTCTTAAATCCCAGACTACTGAAGTAGGCCTGAATCACAGAAAGCAGAGAGGGCAGCTGGCTTGCAGATGAAGAAAGAGATAAAGCAGTGTGCAGCTGGGATGGAACACCTTCTTGTGCTCGATCTCTTAGTTTCCTTCTCAGTCACTCAAAAATTCCACCTCAAAACTAGCAGCAAGTAAATACTATAGAATGAAGCAGAGGAGAATAAAGAGACAATAAGTGAATGACAACATTTGGGAAATTAAACCATCACAATCACTTGTATCAAAATTAAAAGAAATTCATTAAATTGGCACTGGGCCACCCGGAAAAGTTGAATTAGTTAAACAATGAAATGTTAGTTCTTGAGTTTTGCCTTCTATTTTACCCAATTAAGTGTTTGCAAACACTCTGTAACTTCGTAACTAGCAAAATAACCAAACCAAAACAAAACACCAAAACAACCAAACCAAAAATAAAAAACCCAACCAAAAGTCCCCCAAAACCCAACAACAACAACCCCAAACAAAAAAACAAACAAACAAAAAACCCCAAGAAAAAAATGTCCCCAGAGATACAAATGTGCAGAGGTCCAGAGCACATTAACGCCTGGGAAAGATTGAAAGCGCTGGGGTTATTTCATCAGAGAGGACTATGGAAAGACACACAAAGGGTTTTCAAACAAATTCATGGAAGGGTAGCTTCGAATTTGCAGATTCCTGTTTAAATTTTTGCAAATGAGATAAAGTTTTAGAAAAAAGCATTTGAAAATGGTGCATAGTGAAGTGCTGGAATAGATACCACTGCAAGGGTTGTGGCCACCTCCTTGCTGGAGCTGCCAGGTAAAACACAAGAGTCACTGTCCCATCATGAAGTAGGGGATAGACTGGGCAACCTCTTGAGGTCCATATTTTCTATGATTTGTTTTGCACACAGCATGCCCCAGCTTTGGTAAGCAGTGTTTCAAAAGGTGACATGTTGATGCTGAACAGTAGGCGACAGCAGTGTCACCTGTCCGAAGCACTGGGCTCTCATATGCCTCTGCTGAGAGAGAACATGGGGGTCCCCCTATGCAAAATCCAGCTGTGAAACACCAGACACTTGACAGCATCATCCTTGTGACAAATCTGAACCACAGCTAAAGGATCCCAGGAGTCTCTTAATCAATACATGTTTCCTTTAAAATATCCTTATAATTCATTTTGCAGTGGTGGTAGCAAATGGTTTAAACATGCAAAGGGTCATTTTAGGTGACTCTCTAAAGGGTAGCCTCCATTACCTGCAAGTTTGAGAAATATCCATTACAGATATCCTTTAAACTTGGTAATGAGCCATATTTAATAGGTTGTGGGGTTTTACGTAAGTAAATTTGAAACAGATTCTCCAAGTAATGAAACAAAGTTGGCGAGCTAGAGTTTCACCATGTGGCTGAGCACTGGCATCACAAGTACGTGGGGGTGCTCAGGGCCCTGCGTCTGTCCCAGGCATTTGGCAAAAAGCCGCTATTCTGTTTCTACTGCCACATGAGGCTTTTATGTACAAAGAATTTAAATGTTTCCTGTTCCTGCCCATCCATTTATCATTTTTCTGAATGAAAACCTAACAAAGATTTTAACAAGCACATAGTTATTTCAGGTATCTCCATTTTAGGCACCAGCTAGAGACAACATATACAAGAACCTGAAATACACATTACTCCTTCTGGCACTTGAATCTCAAATTAAATCTGTCTAACCAAAGTGCAAGTTTAACTGCATACTTGAATAAAAACATCAGGAATAATTTTGGACAGGACTCTATAGCACTGTCTCTACCATGATGTATCTATAATCTGCTTTTCCCATTGGTATCCCTTGGGCACAGTTAAAACTAAATAGTATTTTACTGAATTTTGCAGCTCTGATTATCCTGTGCTTAATCAACCTTTGCTCTTCCAGATTTCCCAGTTTGCAAAACTAATTATAATGAATTGGCCGGCATGTGTGTGCACTGCTGCCTTTCACCGTACCAAAAAGGACTGCCCAAACATGTACTACGGGTCAGCTCTAAGTTAATAACCACAGACAAATTTGAACAGATGTTGCTAGCAGAGGGCTTGTGCTTTTAGAACTGGAGAACAATGCTCCATCCTTGCTGCCCTTTTGAAATTAGACTTATCTTCTATTGCAGATAAGAGAGATCTTCTATTTAGATAGACGATGGATGGTTAGATAGATAGATATCTAAGGACTGTTTTTTTAAATTATTATTATTATTATCATCATTAATCACAGTTGATCTGATGTATTTATTCACATTATTCTGGAGGGAATACTACAGACATCCCCCAAGCATGTAATAAATATATGCCTCCCACCATCCGATTGGTAGGGAGCAACAACCTACAGCTAGTTTTAAAGCAGATATGCCTAGACTTTACATGAGAAAATCTATGGTGAAAAATTGCTCTGCTACATGACTGAATACAGTAAAGCACTCAAGTGAAAAAGACTTACATTAAGCCTTGCAGCAACACTTAACATTTTTACTCTACAGAGCCAGATATCTGTCCCCGAGTATTTTTGCCTCTCTCATCTAGATTATAACTCCCGCTGAATAAAAACTGTCACCACCAACATAAAAAGATCCCTTGACTGCTGACCCGTATTTTTTTTGTCCCCTAGAAAACAACCATTTGAAACCCTGATTAAACAGGACACGCAGGAACCTACTCTCTTCTCCCCAGTGGTGACAAAAATAGCTTTTCTGAGCAAGCACATCAAGAGTAAACACAAGCTGCTACAATAAAAGAGAAAGTTTCGTTTCGTAATTCTTCCTTGTGCGAGGAAGCCTTTTAAAGAGAATATTAGGTTAGGCAGGACCCGAGACAAAGCAGGGGAAGTCCCATGGCAGCCACACAATAAATGGCAGCACCATTAACATTAGGTCATAACCTCTGTGTCGCTGAGCCTTTGTGTGCACTGAGCCTGGTGTGCTCAGAGCTGCCAGCAGCTGTTCCAGGGCAACACATGGCCAAAGAGAAAAGCAGCAGCCAGCAAGGGGTTAAAACGTTGCTTTGGGGGTTTTTGCTGTAAGCAGCGCCCCTTGAACTTGCTATTATCTTCCTGCCATCTCCTCCAGACCTGTCCAAAAACACAGGCGGGTGATGTAGGTCTCTGAAATCAATGTAACCATGCCAGGTGCTTTCCTTTCCAGGATAAAATAGCTGTGCCTTTCCTGTGTTGCTTTAAAACAGTCATTATTTTCCAGCACTTGTGGCAAAAGTGCATCATCCGGATTTATTCAAAGACACAATCAGTTTCGCACTCAGATTATCTGCTCTTCTATTCTGATTTACTGAGATTCTCTTTCTCAAATTAAGAAAAAAATGCATTTCTAAATCCAAAACTTTTAATTCCTCCGTTCAAAACAGCAAGTAGACCAGCATGCTGCTTCACACCCCAATAACAACTTTATCTCAAACATCAGATGTGTCATAAACATTATCCTTACAATCTTTTTTTTAAGCAACACAAACAAGCATTCTCATGGCTTTTCTCAAGGTGCTGGCAACACATTTTTTCTGAATAGAACATATTCCTAAAGTCCAAACTTGCATATAATAAAAAGATGCAGCTTTTTTGACCATCTTGTGGCTACTGCCAAAAAGCATAAAACTGTCTTCCTGTTCAGAGTTCATATTTATTCCTGAGAAACAACGTGCACTGGATGGAGCTGATAAATAATTCAAAAGGGAAATACTCCTTTCCTACAACTGGGAGAGCATGCACTCAGAACGGGAAGAACAGAAAAAAACAGGAGAAAGGACAAAGTTGTGCTGGAAACTAATTCTTTGGGATGTCATGATGGCATTGATGGGGTAAAATAGCTTATTTCATAATACACTTCTACATTCTCGTGGACTGCAGGGAAGCTTACACCAAGGGGCCTCAATTCCTTCACAATACATAAAATCAAAAGTAAAACTGCATGATTTCTCTAATTACCAAAGCCAGATCAGTACCCAGTTTTCCCTCCATGTGCAACTGCTGGACAGGGATGTGGTTTTATACCAACAGAGTTATAAATACAATGTCCCAGAGTAAGCCCTGCTGTGGCATCGTTGGATGGTTGCAGTGCTCACCTCTGTCCATGCAGGTAGAATTTCCCCTGGGCAACAACCTTTTCTGGGAAAAGTACCTTTAACTATCCAATCTGCAGCTACATTAGGGAGTGGTGGATTGTTTTAGAAGTACTGGTGGTGTTACTGGTGATACAACTGCCCAAGAGACGAGGCCTTAGAAGACTGCTGTGGGTGTCTGGCAAACTCAGGAGGTGATGTGTCCTGCACCCTGAAAGAGCTGTAATCAGAGTTTGCTGCTGAAACACCACAGACCGAGGTCCCCGTTGCTCTGCAGAGCACAACGTCAGCAACAAACACAGCCAGCAAAGATTGCTGTGGGCTTGAGACAAAACAGAAACTTCTTTAAAATTAAAAAAAGAAAAAGGGCAAGATAAAAGGAACTCCCATCAACCTTGCATTCATCAGACATAAAAAATGTTTGGTTTTCTATTAAGATCTTGTCTTAATCTGATAAAATCAGGTCTTTTGCTTCATGAAACAGGCCTGGCACAAGCGTTCCCTGCCCCGCTCCATGGACAGGACAAAGTTCAAGACCTCATAGCTCTTCAGTCACTCACTGCTTTCCAAATAAGCTTGCCATTAATTCCTCCATTCTCTCCCTCGAGTCCTACATACAAACTGCACAGCCATTAGTAACTATTAACTGAGTCTAATCAAATACTTCAGCTGAGTTTGAATGTTGCTATTCAGTTTGGGATGTTTAAACATAATTACAGGCAGCAAGACTTTTTGACATGACAAATATTTTTTAATAACATTACCAGAATGGTTAGTTCTCTTTTCACTGTGAAAGCAAACAGAGCAATTACAGCTGGAAAGTTAACATTTATCCTTGCAGTAGGGTAAAAAAGACAGACTCTGGCAGCCACGCAGCCAAGGAAACTGCTTCCACTAACCAGGAGAGATGGTGCTTCCAGGGACACTCTCCTACTGCCAACTTTTCTGGAGTTCAGAGTAGTAAACCATTACAAAACTTCATGTACTAATAGTTCATTCCTTTCTATCATTTTTTCCCCCCCAATTCCTTCACAATATCCTTCTTCTCACACACCCCTTTGTCATGTATCAGGTTGAGCTTTGATGAAAATTATTATTTCTTCAGAAAGGGAAACATTGAGTTACTCGACAAGGCAAATCTTCCAACGCTAAGGTGATAGCCTAACGCTGAGCACAGAAGGGTCAGGAGGAAGGTGCATTCTAAAAACCTTTGCAATCAGAACCCTCAACAATAGATTTTTTTTCACTTGGGCTCATTGTTTAAATGGTATTCTACTGCAAGGAGTCTGGGCGCCTTTCAAATGTAAATATTTTACAAGAGAATACCATATGGGAGACCCAGCTGTTTGTTTTTATTAGCAAAAAAAATTAAATCCTTTCATTTTGCAAAGTTTTTTTTTTTTTTAAGCCCAACTCATAGTTACATGCCAACATTTGAATTATCTTAATTCAAATGAATCCCTAAGTAGTTGCAGGAAGTGTTTGAAGTTGGGGTTTTGCAGTTGTTAAGTGCTTAAAGAAGTTGTAAAAGAAATCAAGATTGCAATACGTTTATGCATCAGTATTTTCCCATGTTGGATAAAAAACCAAAACACATTGACTCTGTACACATTACTATAGATGACACATTTAGAGTTCAATAAGGCACAATGACATTTTAAAAGGTACATAAACAATATCAACTGCAAAAATAAACCTACCTGGCCCAAAATCAGAGACCAGCAAAAGCTTCAGAATAAGTAATTCACGTGCCAAATTAAGCTTCTAATTTTGTTTACAGATAACTCAAACAAAACCTTGCAGATTTTGTCAAATGTGTTGCTGCTGAGAATAATTTGCCAAAAATACTCATACACTGAGTCAAGGCAGAAAAGAAAAAGCTTCTATACTGTCTTTAAATCTCAGTTTGTACAGGACACACAAAGAGCCATGAGCAGGAACACAATGTCCACATCCACAGGACTCATGCCTATGGGTCCTGAGAGGTTACTTCTGTTTTTCTAGAGAGGACTGACTGACTGACTGTGCGGTCTCTTGACACCAGCAAGAATATACATGCACATGTCTCACCTTTATTTATCTTACTAACTCTTGGATTTTTATCCTTATACTTACCACAGGAAAAAATAAAAAAGTCACGAAGAAACAAGCACCATTCTGGAGAACATCATGCTGGAGCACTGTACCTGTTCAGCCCTAGGCTCAACCCCAGGAAGGACTGATACAACTGGAGGAACCTCCCAGAAGGGGGTGTAAGACCCAGGCACCTGACAAGTGATGCTTCTTCGGGATGCTCTTCCAACAAACAGTTTTCAGTTTTCTCTGAAATAAATTCTAATTCAATTGTTTTGCAAACTTTTTTGCTGGAGTTCCTTTAATCCCTCTGTGAATCCATTTATAATTTTGAACCCTACAAAATCCTGTGACAATGAATTCTCTAGTTTAATTATGTGTTGGGCACTCCCTGTGGGTGGCTGTAATTCAGCACAGCACTTCTGCACTGGCCTGAAAGTAAGATATGTTATGGACTGACCACATAGTAAACATTAATTAAATCCCTCAGTATAGCTGGCACTCGTGGGTCAAGATGGGAAGTCCTTCTCCCAAAATAGACAAGCTTGGTGCAGACCCTGAAGGACAGCACAAACAAAGAGGAATGACGGTTTGTATAGTATGTGTGTACATAAAGGACATCTCACTGATGCATATTTATCCCTCCACATGCTCTCTGGGGTTGTATTTTCTCCATGATGCAAGCAAATTGTTCTTGCAGTACCAACACAGCACACTCTTCTATGAAGTAAGATCTCTTCCTGGGGGAAAGCTGAAACCCAAAGTCACTTGGGCGGTACCTTTTCACCTCCCCACACCTGCAATGCTGTAAACCACTGCTACAGCCCACCCTGCATGCTTCTCCTAACACAGAACCCTCCCCAAGAGCGCCTGCGGCTTTTCCTAAAGCAAGTGACAGTGGCAAAGCCTTTCGGTGGCAAGCTGGTAAGATCTAGTCACACTACAAACACTGCATCCTAAATACTGAATTACACTAGAAAGAAGCAATCCATATGTTACAGCCTGTTTAGTAATGCCACTGAAAAGCCAGTTCACATGAGGGTATTTGCCTTTTCAGTGGGTTTGTGTTTGAAATTCACTGGTAGTATAGAGCATAGAAAGAAAAAGTTTTACAATATAAGGAAGCAGAATTTCTCTGGACAATTGGCAGTGGAGGGGTTACTGACGTTCAAATGTGTGCTCCAGGCAAGAGCTGACTCTCTGACACTGTGCCCCAAACCATGTTGTTCTTATAATAAAATCATTCAGCCATCAGTTGTGAGGTGGAAGATTACACTGAAATAGTACTCCCCACACTGTATCTTTTTCATTTGCATCATTTACTGCTGGGCATCTGAAAAGAAAGGACGGCTTATGTAAGGGACTTACCCAGGTCTGGGAATGTTTTTCATTTCTCCTTCAACACAAAATCTTTCTTCTTATAAAGGGAAAGCCAATGTTTTTTTCAAAACTGGACTATACAAATTCAGACATTTCCTCTTTCTGGTTGAAGTATTTTGTAAGTATAAGAGCAGTTATCACTTTAGCCCCATGTTCGGGTTGAGATGCACAAATAATCCTTTAGATATTAATGAAAAAACATCTGTGGAAAGAAGTCTCCAGAATTTTCTCCTTTGCCTACAAATAATAAATCTACTTGTAATGACACAGAGACTCTCTAAATTTAGTGCATGTAGGAGTGGCACAGGACCTTGCAAGACTGTTTCTCCTGCCAACACGAATGGACTGCACATTTGAGGCTGTGTTTGAAGGGGCTGCCCCAGGTGTCCCCCACTGGTGTGGCTGCCACTGCCCTGCTGACACCAACACTAGCACTAGGCTTTGAGAGGCACCTGATGGCACAGGAGCCTATCTGAGAACTAACACATGAATTTACACCTCAGAGCACAGAAGAGATTCTGTATGTAACTAAACTGCTCTTCTTAACCACTGAACTGACAGCATTTGGGTATCAGCCTACCCCATTGAGCACAGTTACTTATTATTTCCCTTCAAAGGTGTAAGACTGTATGCTAGTTCTGTCTCAGTTCCTCCCATCAGCACTCTGAGAAATTGTATTCAAGTGTTTATTAGGACTGAAAAACATCAATAGAGATTTGCTAAGGTTTCTTAACTCCATTTGCAGCTCAGCCCTCCCTGTTGATACGAAACATCAGTTTTGTGTGCAGGCCACAGCTCCTCTCCCAGCTCAGGATGGAGTCAAGCTGAAATTTCCAAGAAAGCCAGGGATGGTAAAACAGCAGTGAGTTCTTGCTGAAAATAAAGGGAGGCGAATAAGCAGAGCCTTGCAAATCCCAATGTGCCGTGTAACGTGGGGCATGGGGCCTTCATGAAGCCCAGCCAAGGGCAGCCACTGCTGATGGGACACGGGTACACACGGGCACAACCTGCTACACTGCCCTGACTCTGGGGTCACAGGAACTGCAGCAGCAGCTCCAAGACTGTGCAAAATAAATATAAAAGAATAGATGCAGGCAGCGACAGAAGGATTCCTTATGTTTCCCTGTTAAAAATAAAAAACCTGCTGAGAAGCAGCATGCAGAATAAACAACACAGTGAGTAAATAAATACTTTGTCCTTTAAGGTTGTTTTCTCCCCTCAAAGGTTAGCTGATATGATGACCAGTGTCCTGATCCTGTCCTAACGTTATCCTTAATCTTAAAATACTTCAGAAACGTACAGACAGCAGGAGTGTCACACGTCAGCTTTTAGGACTTTACAATACAGTCTCTATTCCTCACAATTTGTTTGCCTTGCATGTTAAGATGTAAATTTCCCCCTGGTAGGGGAGGTTTACATCTCTTATCCCAGATATGATAAAATGGACATCTCCTAATGTAGCAGGAGCCTGAATAAGACTGTTCATACAGACCATAATACCAGCAACACAACTGTGTGTGACAATGTGATCTCTACCTGTCTGCTGTCCTGTCCTGTTTGGACAGGACTCCCTATGTGACATTTAACTATTGGTTACAATACCCATGGGGAACATCTGGTTAATAATTAGAAGTTACAGTTCAGATTTACATTTATAATAGTGACAAAATGAAACCACTAAGTTTCCAAGGTAATAGCTTCAAAGAGAAAAAAATTATTATCACAAGTTCCAAGTTTCTACTTAGGCCATTGCCCCTATATCCACCAGTATGCAACGAGCCATCAAAGAAGTTATTTCAAAAAAAGAAAAATACAGTTTGCATTAATAATAAATTCACTGCAAAATATTTTTAGTAAGTTATTATTAATATTATGTTCTCCACTTAGGACTAAAGTGCCATCAAATAAAAATATGCTGCTGTTGGCAATTGGAAAACTAGTTCCATATGTGTTCATTGGAGTTATAACAGCACTACCGTCCAGGTGTAGAGGTTGTAATTTTGGCAAGAAAAGACCTACAGTTTCTGGAGGTACCTGATCAACATAAGCACAACTTGGTATGCTGTAACCCCTGAAGCCAGGCCACATCAAGAGGACTGTGTGTCTCAGCTGCAACACTTAATGCAGTAAAGCACAGATTTCAAACAGCATTTTGACATGTGGCTCATTAATTTAAGAGTTTACTCATGGACAGTTATCAAAATACTTATGAGGCTACACCACTCACTCCATAATCTGCATCCACACAAACTTCTTCATGTTCACTGCTGGACTTAGTAAGACTTTATTTATGAGATTCTGGCTACTGAAAGCAATGGAAAATAAAAGTCTAATATTCTGGTGAATCTGGACCCTAAATTCTTGTTCATTTCTGTAGGGACCTAGGAGCATAAAAAAGAAGTTTGGCACTTAAAAAACATTCTCAAATCTGGATGTCAGGCAGCAAGCACCTGTACAGAAACTGGAAAGACATTAGATCCTCTTTGAGGCTTTTGGTGTCACCAAATGATTAATAAATAAAATTAGCAGAATTATAACTTTGCCTGCTGTCATTAGCTCATATGGGATTGATCTGAAACACCAGGAACGCAACAGCACTGAAATTATAAAGGAAGGGAAAAAGAAAACTCAAGTTGATGCTTCAAGATATGGCAAGGAGCTGGGGAGTATATTATGCTAACACATGACACAGCATTATTCATACAAAAGACAGAAAGAAGTGAGGCTGGAGAGAGCAATTCCCCAGTGTGCAATACTTTTTTTGTTAGTTCAAATTATAGATGATATAGCTAACAGTTATTACTTCAGGAAAAGAGATGCCATGAGGCCAGTCTCTCATGAGCTGGTGTAGTACCAAGTCTTCCCCAATTGATTAAAGAGATCATTAAGGCTTCCCAATCCCAAATGACCTTTTTTTTAAATAAAATTTTTTAAAACCCTTTAAATCATAGGTTTACAGATCCTCTCTATTTAACCACTGTAAATGTCACTGAAATATCAGACAAGATACCTGCATGACAAGAGGGAATCAATTTCACCTCTTTCCCCAGAGTCTCTTTGGTTTTCAGTTGCAATTGTCACCCTGGCATGAACTCTCTCCTGGCCAGATGATGTTATAATTAAACACCCTTTGATTCCCAAGCCCTCATGATGCCAAACTCTCTCTCCTTTCCGTCCAGCATCTCGAGGACAGGCCTGGCATTAGAGCAGGACACACAGCTGATGCTGGGAGCCCTGCACAGGCACTGGGCATGTGCTTTTCCTGCCATGTGACAGAGGGATGCACAGCTCCCCCCAGAATATCCTGTTCATCAGAACACATTCACAACGGTAATAACTAGGACACGATCTGGTTCAGTGTTTAATAACTCCATCATTATGCTGTGAATTTGCTCTGGTCGTTTACATCTAATATGAGTGGGAGCACAACTTGGGCACTGCAGTTATAATGATGCCAATTTGTAACATTCTCCTGATGCTGATAGCTGATGGTAAAGTTTTAGGAAAAAATTTCTTTACTATATGATACAAGATCTGCACAGAGTTATCCTTCTGCCTTTAATATTACGCCCTTTGACAGTTACAGTTTACTAACAGTAGCTTCAGAGTTGACATTTTGACTGATCCTTTGTCATGTTTCTACCTTCATAAAGTGTAAGAGGGGATGTAATACAGGTCTGGCAGCTGCTGGTAACCATTCAGCAAATCATACTGCTAGCCAAGAACAAACAAGGAACAATATGCCAGTGATTCTCATCCATTACAAGAGGAAGCTCAGATGTGTTAAACTTGATAATTTTTGCAGTAAATTTGCAGCAGTGAAAGTGAGGAATTTGACCCCCATTGAGAGAGGCTCTTAAAATAAAGAAGTGCAACATCCAAAATATCATCATGCCTTGTGCACACAGCTTTACCAAAATCATACAGATCCTTAATCAGAAGTGCAAATTGGGAATGCAACCCGAGAAGCCCGTGCAGTGAGGCAGCCACAAACTGTTAATCGCTAAATGAACAATTGCTGGACTTGTTAATTTCTAAAAGAGATTAAAGGAATCTCATCTTCAAGTGAACTTCTTTATCCTCAATTTAACAAGCAAAACAAACCTCTGAGCATAACAACACTAGGTGTAATCAACCAACCAGACAGCATTAAGTTAAAACAATGGCTCAGATATCACTAAGCCTCTTACAGGAGTTCAGTCAAATCCAGACTTATTTGGATTACATGGCAGTTTGGGAAATACTGTAGTAGAGGATCATTTAACTTCCAATCAAGCCCAAAGAATACGAATTTTTTCTTCTCTTACAAGCAAAAAAGAAAAAACCAAAGAAAGACAGAATTGCATCAGCCTTCTATAAAATTGCTCAACTGAACCAACTTGTAGCCAGCCTGGAAGCTTAGAGACTGCATCTCTGTGCCAAGCCATGTTTGAATAATGGTCCTTGTCTGCTGTTCCTGAGGCTGAGGACACTCAAGAGGCAACAGAAGCCGCTTATTTCAGCAAAGTGTACCTCTCATCTTGTTCAGCAATAGCCCACTCTGGCCCCGATCTTGGGGTCTGGAAGCTAGAAACTAGATGATAAGGAAAAGCACTGCTGAGACTTAAGTCTTGTCATAGTCTTCTGTGCTTTCAAGCTGGTTTATTTGCTCACAAATTTTGAGGGCTGGTACAGGAAGTCCATCAAAAAGAAAAAGAGAATGGCAAGCCCACCCAGCCCAGAGAGTTGGGAGCTGAGCATTTGGCACAAAGTCCTGGATGCTCCAGTACTGGGCATGCACATGTGCAAAGCAGACCCAAAGTCTTACTTGAGCATTAGCAACAAACATCTCGATTTCCACTTATGTCAACAAGGACTGCAGAGATTCAGTACGTCTGAAAGTAGGCATGTGTTAAAGACATGCCCAAATATGGATTTAAATGTCTATGTTTTTTAGAATGTTGTGTTGAAAATATTGGCCCTTTCTCCTCAAAACTGTTAGCACCCGATAACTCTTTAGATTGAAATGAGAGATTTCTCTTTTACTTCATTCTTCTGACAATGTAGCATTGCTGGCTTCAAATGAATTATAACAGAGTAAATCCAAGTTTTAACAGTGAAAATTTAGGCCCTAAAATTATATTTAGTAACTAAACACTGCTGAAGTAAATAAACCAGAAGACTTGTCTAGGAGAACAACCTAGCCAGCACTGTCTATGCTTTTGCTGGGCTGTAAAGGCAAACTCGTGGATGTTGTGACAAAACTCAGCTTGAAGCTATTAATTTTCCAAACAGTGACATACCATGATGTTGATTTAAAAGTTGTGAATTAGGAGATGGAAAGAATTCCTGACTTTCAGATTCCATCACATATTTTAGGGGGGTGGGGGGGAAAGTTTTGCTCTCCTCATCAGAGGACTGTTGTGTCTTTAGGGAGAGCTTTCCTTTTGTTCAGGATTGCCATCTCCCTGCGCGGTGTCAGTCAGCCCTGCAGTATGACTCTGTACAACAGGACTACACACTGTGACAGGATCACTACAACAAGCCACTGAGACCAAACTTAAAACAGCACCACTGCAAACTTCACCTCAAGTTGAAAGTCAAACTCTTTTGTTTTCTGGCTCATGCATCATCAGTAATAATACAAATCCTTTCAGGTCCAGTGCTATGTAAATCCATTACTCATTAATTATGTCTCCTGTGTCATCTGGCCAACAGTATTTCCTTTCTGGGGTTGTACATGTGTCACTGGGAGTATAATTTGAAGGCAATGAGTTTGTAAATTTGAAGACAATGAGTTTATACAGGTGGCTTTGCAATATAAATGCAGGTAACCGTTCTGATAGTGCAGAAACAAGAAAAACTTTCAGGTTTTTTGGCTGGAGTTGTGGCAGAGTAACAAACTCCAAGACCTGATTTTCACTGTGTGCAGTGAGCAGGTCTCCAGGGCAAGACCAGTTTATGTCATTTCTTTATAAAGAACTGTATCTTAATCACTGGGAATGTCATGGCCTGGAGAAAAAAAACCAAGGAAGCCTTACAGCCCCACAAAGGTGTCAAAATAGCCACATAATTTTGCCTGCATACTGTGTCTGTCAGGGATCTGCTGAGGTCTTTGGTCCAGCTCACAGTTCTGTGCCAGTTACAAGGGTTTCATGTCAATGCCATTACACCAGGACAACTGTGCTGATGGGGCTGTGGATGTAGCATTTATAAGTTAAAAAGGTAAAATTGCTAAACAGATTTATGTAGTCTTTTCCAGGGCAGGCTAAGCACAGCTGCACTGGTAGAGGTGCATCTGCGCAAGGGCCTTTGGTCAGAAGAGCTGTGAAGGAGCTCAGCAGTGACAATCACAAGGCACTGAGGCTTCAATTAGTTCAGGAAGTGACTGAAAACCTCACATCAAAAAATTCACATCTCTTCCCACTGGCTCTCTGGGCGCTGAACTGTCACCTCCAAGACCAGTTTATCCTCAGGCCCTGCTAAGTGGGAGTGCTGGCACAACAAGTACACGTGAACAGCCCAGAGATGCTCCCAGGGGAGTTGGTGACAAAGTTCCTAGTGATCTTGATGGAAACAGAAACTGGCACAAAATGCTGCAAGTCATTGCATGATCTCACTGTGACAGTACTCTGAGCAAATCAATATTTAGGTTGAATTTCATTTTTCAAATTAAATCAAGGATTCAATTCCTCTGTCTTGCAGGAATTGTCTTTGCCTTACAAGATACCACAAGGAGAAGAAGAAATAACTCAAATGTGCCTCATAATCATTTGCATGTATTCTAGGACCACAACCACTAAAATTCCTTAATCACACATTTAACATTACTGCAGGGCATTAGTATAAAGATTATTTGATTGACTTAATTGTGTATTTCGTATTATATCAGAGTGATTCATTTTAAGTGTCTCTTAAACTCCCTGTGATTGCAGTGCTCAGATGGGGAAGTTATGATAAAATATTCCCCACCCTCCCCCAGCCCCCACTGAGAAGAAGACTTGTCTGGGATTCTATAAACTCAAATGGTACTCTGGGTGTTTACTTCAGCAGACAATTTGGCCCAAACTGTGCTATAAAGCTCAGGATGGGAAAAAGGAACAGTATGTTCCAGCCTAGAAAGCAGGTCTGAAGGACATCGAACCCCTCCTTACTTGTACTTAGATTAAAACAGCTGATATTGGGAGTGTCCTGAACACTCTTATTCACTCTACCCCTGCTAGAAAATCATATGATGTGCTGGGGAGGAATGCTCATTTTAAATCACAGTACAAGCAAACATTTTTAGAAAGAGGTCACGTCTAGTGTGTTGGACACAGGGCTGCTGAAAGCCATTAACTCACTGATGGAGGTGTTACCCCAGCACTGCACCCCTCCATACCTTTGGCAAGGTGTTTACCTGCCCTCATTCCTCATGTTTCAAAGGGCAATGAGATTTACTGAGTCTGAAAGTCAAGAGGAATTAATTACTGACCAGGTTCTTCCCTTAACTATCTTGCAACTCTGATTTCACCATCAGTCATGACTGCAAACGTGAACATTTGTTTCACTGTTCGATTATCAGACACTCAGGAAACCAAAATACTTTCTCCAACATTAGAAGAAACAGAGACATAATATTAAAAATAACCTGGACCATATTTACTGCTATCTGATTTAGAGGTAGCTCTACCCACCTGCTTCCTTCCTGCTCCCAGCTTCTATAAAACACTTCATTCATCTTTGTTTCCTTGAGGTCCCCATACATCATATGTTACACTCCAGCCCTTGTTTCCTCCGTTCAATTTTTAAGATTACCTATCAGCTACATTTTCAGATGATTCAGTGAACTTCGCTCTTCTATCTTTTTAGAAATTGATGAGAGCTAAAACAACTTTTGCTATTAAAAGCACAGCCAAAAAAAAAAAAAAAGAACATTTTACTTTGGAGAAAATCCATTTGGATGCAGTAACTCCCTTCTAGAAGTCCTAAACAGCTTGATCCAAGAGACCTGCTAAAAAGAAACGTAATTTCTACTTATAGCAAGCTGAAGAAACTTTTCCCTTGGAGATTACATCACTTTGATTGGATGTTATGTTTTCCATCCTGATCTTTCTAGTAAAGTGAAACTGTAGGAGAAACATATTGCTCACTGAAAAGCTGCATCCAGAACTACTGCAAAACAGGGAGAAAAGTACCAAAGGAAATAGAAATCATTCGAGCAAAATTCTTTACTGATTCACCCCTACACCACCAGGTTCAGCTGGAAAGAGCTGTCTTCAGTATGGGAAAGACAAAATCCATAACATTTTCCTTTGAATATTAACTGTTAAAAATGTTCACAAACAAATTCAAAAGACAAAATAACTCCAGCACAAAATGAAGAACAAATAACTGCTGAAATCCACCACTTAACATTACAAAACACTTATTTTTGTTTATAAATAGAGCACAGTGCAAGCACCACTCTGAGGCAATGAGAAGGTTGCACAAAATAGCATTCAAAAATCAGGAAATGCCAGAATTAAGGTTACCCAGGCAACCTTAATTTTACCCCCCGTGCATATACATTTTTACAACACAGCCCTTCAATGCACCATAGCATTCCATTTCTCAAATAGCATCACAAACAGAAGAAAGCTCATAACAGCAATAGCCAATTTATCATGTTGCACATGTTGGTGGATTTTGCTGCAGGGAGGAAGTAGCTTAGGTTGTAATCTTTCTTATTGCAACAGTGAATTAATTTCACTCAAAATTTAGCATGAAAATGTACCCCAACATCCACTTGGGAAGTGAGTTTTCAGCTATTTCTGAACCTTGGAAAACAGAAAAGGATGTTTATCCTGGCATGAAGTCTGATACCAACATATTTAAAATAAATATACCTGTGTGGGCAATGCAGTCGTTGCTCACAGTTAAAATTCATGTTCTCCTGTGCTAAACAGATACCATGTTTGCCCTGTAGTAAAAAAAAGCCTGGGATATTGCCCTTCAGGTAGAGACTAGATGAATTAGTTGAGGCAAATACAGAACTTGTTAAGCCTTGCTAATTCATTTCTTCAACAGGTGAAGAACTGTTTCAAGGAACAAACCAGCCCCTGTAAAACAACAGAAACGAAGTCTCATTTTCTGAAGAGGAATGGCTTTAAACTGAAAAAAAGTAAGTTTAAATTAGATATTAGGAACAAATTCTTCATTGTAAGGGTGATGAGGCATGGAAACATGTTGCCCAGAGAATTGTACTGCTCCATCCCTGGAAGTATTCAAGGCCAGGCTGGATGGGGCTCTGAGCAACCTGGTCTAGTGGAAGGTGTCCCTGTCCATGGCAGGGGGTTGGAATGCCATGATCTCTGAGGTCTCTTCCAACCCAAACCACTCCATGATTCTATAACATGTAAACCATAAAAACGTAGGGAAAATAAATACAAGAATGAAATTAATAAACTTCACAGCAGTTGATAAAATTAAGGAACTTCCACTAATAATGAACCAAATGAAAATATACACTTCCTTCTTTCTAACAGCAGCTGATGAATAAAGAAACACAAATGAAAACATCTAAGACTAACTATAATGGTGCATTTTAATTCCAGGAAACTTACTTCACTCTTTTAACAAGGATCTTGGGCCTTTCTGAAATGCCAATAGGAAAAACATCATTTAATTGTGTTTGTCTTATTAGCACTCCACCACGCAGTACATTTAATCATTCAGCATCAGGACAACTTTCCTGAGAGGGCAAATGGTTATTCATGGGACCAGATAAGCCAAAGAGAAATGGTGTAAGTGGCTTCTATTCCCCATGATAACAGGCACCATAATTCCTCAATACACAAAAGTCTGTCACTTCTCCTTCTGACCTCCAACAGCAAGGGGCAGAGAGTTCTCCAGCTGAAATCAATATGAAAATTCCTTCAATCCCAGCAGATCCAAAATTAGTCCAGCACAGAACAGAATAGTGTGCTTGGGAGCACTGAACCTGGACCGAAGAGATTTGGCTGCACTCCTCATCCTTGCCTGCCACTCCAAGCAAGCTGTGTCCCTTCTGCACAGCCCTCTTTCTTTGCCTGCCAGCTTTCCCTTATCTTCCAATTTACATTACAAGCTCTTTATGGCAAGCTTCCTCTCCAGGTACCTCTTTGTACAGTGCACAGCATAAACTCAGTCATGGTCTCTAGGTACACTTGGACTACAAATAATAATGAAAAACCTAGGAATGGGGAAAAAATCAACTAAAGCAAAGACCTTGACTTGTGCAAAATAATCCATGATTTGGATAGGCACAGCTTGTGACAGATTCTTTCCTACTCCAATTAAGCTGATGGCAAAGCTCCCATTTGCCTTAGTGAGAGCAGGATCAGCCCCAGTCTGTGGACACTGAAAACTTTCAAAAGGCCAAAAGTTGTCTAGCTTGAACAACATACACCATTTAAGTTTCTATGGAAATTTCAACTTCCTACAGAGTTTAGGATGCAGTCAGTCCTGAGCCACAAGACATATCCTTTTCCAAACATAGAGGCTCTTCAGGGACACAGGCACCTCAGAAGCACTGGATCTTTTATGAGAAACTTCAGTCATCCAGCCAATAATACTTACAACAAAAATAATATTTTCCATTCTCACATATTGCTGAGCTGTAAACTGTTCCTTAGATACCTGCACATGGAGTTTATGAGAAACACATGTAAAATCCTGACAAGCAGACCCTGTTTATACCTTTATACAAAATAACTACTGAAAGGACCAATTTTCAGAAGATGCCTACTGGGACCTGTCAATTATGCAGCGTGCCAAAGTCATCATCAAGCAATGCTCTTCAGATGCTGTTCTGCTTTCCCTGAAATGCATGTCACCACCTGAAACATCCCTTGCTTTTTTCCCAGGGCAGGTATCACCCTGATGGTTGCCTTCAACTGTCACCAAAGACTTAATAACAGCTTGTTGAGCTTTCCCCAGTAAAAGGGGGGGAAATTCTCAGGTTTGAGAGAATTCCTCATAGTATCCACTGTCTGGTTTAAATCATGACTGGGTGAACACCACATCTTTGTAATGTTCACTGGGATATGAAAAGACCTTCCTACTCGGCTTAGAAGATGCAAGACCTGATAAACAGCTCTACATTTTGCAAATCAGTCCGAGGACTCGGACACATCCTTCATGTGGCCTACATCTCTATTTTCACTTATAACACCAAAATAAGGAAAAGTCAGCAAAATAAGGACTTTCTGTGGCTAAAACCCGTAATTCCCAAACACAATACAAATGAATCTGCTTGAACTGGTTGAAAGGTTCTGGGGTGGCGGGGCTGTTGTGTTGTTTTAGTTTGGTTTTTACCTATGTGCTTCAACACAACACTGTATGAACGGATCTCAGTGACAGCAACATTGACTGTACTAATGACATTACTCCATCCCTCTCTAACAACTTAGGAAGGGTACAGAAACAAAATACTTGTTTTCAATTATTTTCTCCTACCGTATATTTTCTATATCATCCATGACCTCCTTTGGTTAACCTGACCTTTGTACTTCCCAACACAGCAAACAAAGACGTGCATTCAAAATTGGGTTTGTACTTGCAGTGATGCCTCAATGTGACTAAGCTGGTTTGTACCAATTCTAGGATGACAGAAAGCTGCTTTTCCCTACTTAGATACACATATCCATTGAAAGCACACTCCTTTTAGCTTTGTGCTGTTGTGGGATTTTAATCCCCAGAGCAGTAAATGTGGCTCTAATATATCACTCACTACTTTACCTGATAAAACTGGATTCACTGTAGATGAGCAGGTCTGAAACAGAATTAAATGGGGTGCTAAAGAGCCTGGTTTACTCAGCTAGAAATCCCTATTTTCTAAATTCACCAAAATGTGTCTCCATACCTAAAATTAGACAAAAATACTGGAGTTTCACTTTCAGTCTTCACATCTCTCTTACTTTTAGCTACAGCTTCCTAACACTTAAAAAGTGCTATAAAACTCACTCTCTGGGCAACACAATCTCTCCAGAATTATGATCAGAAAAGTGGCTTTGTTTTATGTCATTTTAGAGGATCTGTTACACTACCATTTAGACCTCTACACCACCTGGTATCACCACCTAGCCCACATACAAGCTGGCCTGGCATTCCCTGGATTTTTAAAGAAATNATTTTAGAGGATCTGTTACACTACCATTTAGACCTCTACACCACCTGGTATCACCACCTAGCCCACATACAAGCTGGCCTGGCATTCCCTGGATTTTTAAAGAAATTAAATTTCTCAGCCCATTTTACAAGTTGTTTTTGGTTTGTTTAATTATTAGCATGCAGGTAAGAAATATCCTCAGAAAACAACTGTGTTCTACAAGAACTGATAGACGTGCAAATGGAAATGTCTCACAAAAAATATTTTTAGCATGAAACCAGTGGCGTAATGTCCCTACTGAATTTAAGATACAATTAGATTAGATACAATTAGATGCAACTTCTCTCACAATTTCAGCAATGTCAAACCACGACAGCAAAATACGCAGTTCCTTTCAAAGCAGGAAATCCAGTGAAATAAATTTCTCTTACCAGCTTTAATCAGAGAGGGTAAAGTGAGATCTCATGATCTCAAGAAGGATCAGGTTTGTGACCGCATGTGGTCTTCTTGCAACTTGTGCAATTAGAAGAACTGTGTTGTCTTAGACCTTCAGTAAATACTCTTTGAAGATTTCTGAGGCCCTTTGCAAGCTGAATCTGTCTAAATCAGCAGTTATAAACATGAAAACCTAATGAGGATGCTGAACAAACGGTACTTTGACTAACTCCAAATTATAAAATTGAAGCTGGGAGCTGACAAACTGGGTATCAAGTTTATAATATACATAGAAAAACAACAAAGCATGTACCCTCATCATCTTGTTTTCAGAATTATGCACCAGTGTAATGGTGAATGAGAAATCCCATCCATCACTGTCTAAAAGAAAAAGCTGGAATTAAAACTTGGAGAATTTCTGCATTTTTAAAAAGTTTTGAAGAGCTCTTAATCCACAAGCTCTTTAGACATGTAGGTAATCTCCTACTGTTAACAAATCACCCTCCAAAACTGTCAGTGTTCGAAATGACAGATGTGCCAAAGATACAGAGAAACTCACTACAGGACAACAAACTAAAATAAAGAAAAGTGAGGGGAGTCCAGTGAGGATTAAGGGATCCCACTAATCAATTACCCCAGATAATTGAGGGAAGGATGAAGACAATGGCTTTAAGTGGAATCTCAGAACCTCATACACTCCAAATGCTCTATTTCTCCCTAAAAGCTAAGTTATTATTTCTTAAGACTAGCATGTAGGTCTCTGGACATCACCACCTTCTATTTATGTGGTGACTGCTTAGAATCATGTGTTGCTAATGCCAGCATTCAGGAAACACAGATACCACCCAAATAGCTTGGGGTTTTTAATTAAAAAAAAAAAAAAAGAGAGCTGCAATCACAGAGCACAGTTTATCCTAGTGAACTGTTCACCTTCATCTCTCCCACCTCAAGCACTTAGTGAGCGCAACGCTTGCTGGTGTAGACTGTCACACACCACCTGAATGACCAATACCAAACCAGATATGACAGAGGCCTCAAATTATTAGCCATAAGTACCTCTGCTTGCCATCAAACTACAGGGGTAACAACTGCATTATCAGTGAGGGTCTCAAGGAGTTCTGCTTTCATTTAGAGGAAAAAGAGGCAAGTAAGCTCCTGGAGAAACCTGAGCAGTGCACTGACATTAATGGAGCAGTGTGAATACTTGGTGCTGAAAACCTGGTTTTCTTGACAGCCTGATAGGTGCTCAGAAGGGTTGCTATTATTACTGTAGTGTTTCTCCTCTATTCTTTGAAATCCAACAAAGCAGGCTCAGGTTGTTACGACCTGCACCAGTACATCAGGTCTGATTCTACAACCTTTCTGTTGGAAATGTGCAGTAAGTGTCAAAATAGGCAGGTATGTTCCCTTCCGTTCTCACTTATATCAACTCAGAGAACGTTTCTGACTATTACTCTCCCCAAGCCTGTTTGAGGTTACTACCTGGGTGACAGTGGTGTTATTTCACCTAACACAGCCAGCAGCTTTCTCTTTGCTTGAGGCAACAGAAGGAGGAAGCTTAAGGGAGCCAGGTTGACCAGCTTCTCACTGTTTTCTTGGTTGTAATCCAACCCATTAACAGGCCAACAATCCCTCTGAGGCTCCAGTTCTGTGAGAGCCTTTCTCTGTCCTCCTTTACCACTAACTCAGAGAGTATCAGACAAAATGCTCAAGCAAAATTTGGACCACTCCTTGGTCACAGCATCTAATTTTTCTTACAAGAGGCAGTGGTGGGAGAAGAGAGGTCCTGAGGTTAAGCAGGAGAAAATTGCACCCACTTCTGTTCTCCCAACTGCTGTCAAATCCTACCATTTCATCTACCTCTCCATGCTTTGGTGCCATCTGTAAAACAGAGATGCTAATAATCCCCCACATCTCACAGCTGTTCTATGAATTAACTCGCCAGAGTTCAGTGGTGTTTTGGTCCTGGTTATGGGCACCCACAGGACATGCACAGCATCACCTCCTTTCTTTGTCAACTTATTAATTGCTGCATGTATTCTCCAGGTCTTGCAAATGAGTATGTTTGAATTGCTGAAATAAATAAATAAATGACAGCCAATAACCTTTCCCTGCCTATAAATCAACCATCTGTCGCATTCTTGCGTATGACAAAACCTTTAATCAATATATAATTTTCACTCTGTTTCAATGCGTGCTGCTGTATCGCTACCTACTGCTGGCTGCAGTTACGTCTCCTGTTGGGCTGGCATTAAATACGTCTGTAAGGGGACACGATGCCAGCCCAAAGCCTTCATCTTTCAGCTGTACCCAATGAGCCTGCACACCTAAAGTGCATGTTTATATTACATATTCCACTCAGTTTCCTAAATGGGACACAGCAACAGTTTTATAACCACAGCATATCCTAAAAATTAAAAAAGCAGTCATGGTAGTTTTTGCAGAACTATTTCAGAGAATAATGAAGGAAGCTTTCATAGAGTTTGTTTCAGACTACATAGACTTCTCTCATGCTGTCTGGGCTGTATCTCCTTCTGTTGGGATTTCAGGACCACATTAAACAAATACTTAAATGGGAAACATCCAAAGAATAGTTAACTGTTGAGAGAAGGGGATTTGGGATGGTTCTCTTCCTTCGGGGTCAGGAATAACTAGAGCTGGGAAGTAAAACACTGTTGCCTAATGCAGGATTTTAGTATTTAAAAACCTGGTTTTCTTCCAAAAGAAAAATGGGGCCTCAGTGGCTTGGCAGCCTGCTCCTGAGCCACAGATCCTGTGATGCCAGGATCCTTGGCCTCCCAGCGGTTTGCATGCCCTGGCACCACGTCCCTCCCAAGAGGGCATTGCCAACCCCATGGTGGCTGGCAGAGCTGGCAGGCTCCACAATAGGGACCCTGGGAAAGGTCCAACTTCTCTCACAATTTCAGCAATGTCAAACCACGACAGCAAAATACGCAGTTCCTTTCAAAGCAGGAAATCCAGTGAAATAAATTTCTCTTACCAGCTTTAATCAGAGAGGGTAAAGTGAGATCTCATGATCTCAAGAAAGATCAGGTTTGTGACTGCATGTGGTCTCCTTGCAACTTGTGCAAGAATAGCCTTTGCAGTCCAGTTTGGGTCATACTCTGCTTCAAAGGAAATGTGACTGAAGATTTAAGAATTTGGGAAAAACAGAATTGGTTTTTATTGTTAAGAAGAAAAACCAAAAACAACAACCAAAAAACCCCCAATCAAACCCAACAGGAACAACCCACAAAAAAAAAAAACCATAAAAAGACCATAGTCAACAAAGAACAACCACCAAATAAATATCATTTCCATAATTCCACATCATCACTTGGTAGGAATGTGATTTAAAATTTAAATTCTAACTTTCCTTCCGCAGCCTCCCAGTCTAGCATGGAGCAGCAGAGAGAGAGAGCACTGCAGAGCAGGAACACACTTCTTCAGCCCTGGCACTCTGGAGGATGGGCAACACTGCAGATCAGAAGAGAGGGACAGATGAGCAGCTCTTCATTGCATGCATGGAGAATGGCCTCTTGTAACATTCGCTTCAATTTTTCAGTCCTCAATTGGTTTTAAAAGCACTGTGTGACTTGGTATGAAGACAAAATTACAGACAGGAGCAAATAGTCAACTAATGTAAACTGTCATAGGCTATTTTGTAGGGGCACAACTGTGAACAAACTGCAGTGGACGGAACTGGATGAAGGACAGAGTGAGCTCTAGGCTCACTGGAGCACAAAACACGAAATAAAAGCTCAAACGTTTCAGCTGCCTTCGCAACAGCACCCAAACTGTTTATACTGCATCCTCAGGATTGGGAGGATCCAGGTCTGGAGGGCAGCTCAGCACCAGCTGAGGCTGGCCTTGATGCTGGATGGAGCAGAACCCTGTGGGCACACGCTGAGCTTTCTCTCCTGGTGAAAGCTGCAGTGCTCAGGGGCTGTGACACAGCACCCAGCTTATGCGATGTGTGACTTAGCTCAGTCCACATGCAGGATGGTGCAGCAACAGGGAGGCCACATAAAATCCCCCACTTCACACACAGATAAACAAAGCCCAGATGGCACTGGGGAGAAGCAGAGGGAAGCATCTCTGTGTGTGCACACTTTGTAATTTGGGGAAAACTTGCAGATAGCAGGGAACAGAGCTTTGCTACATCAGCAGACAGATGTGAATTTAAGCAAGCCTCCAATATTGCTGCTACACTACTGCTTTTAATCTCTGCTAGAACAGCAGTGAAAGAAAGGATCAGGGGACTAGAGGAAAAGGGAACTTCTGATGGTTGGAGCAGACCTGCCTGGTTCAGTAAATCACTGATCTCTATTCCTCTCTGCTGCAGAATGATCTAAGCTTACCAAAGGCAGTGGCAAAGCTCTCATTGACTTCACCGAAAGGAAGATTACTGAAAACAGCTAACTAGAGATGTCAGGAACTCAAATTCTAACTAACATTTTAAAAACATAGAGGTTTTGCTTCTTTAAAGTGTGGTAACTTTTTACAGCATTGACATTTTAGCTGATCATGAATTCACCCCATGAAGAGCAAAGTGGAGCAAAAAAAGGGTCTGAGACACATCACTGCTAGAGCTGTGTTTATCATTCTGAGCTCCTAATTACACTGTTTAGAGAAAACTTATTTTTCCTTTCCCTGCTCTAGGCTGCATGTCTGAGACATTAAGCGAACTGCTCTATCACGGCACCTGATCACCAAAATAAACAATAAAACAACCACAGATAGCAAGTCACAGAAAAATGACCTTTTGTTGCTACTACAGCCTTATTTGGTGTGGAAGCTCAAACATGCCACTTTTAATGAATCAGACCAAAAGTATTTCTATCTCTTGGCTTGTTCAGAACAGACAAAACTACCTCACTGTTTGTGCTGCATGAGCACCACCACAGGCTGCTCTTCATAAGTCCAGCCCCCATCATGGGTGTAAGGATGCTCAAGGTAAACACCAGTATGAGTTGGTCTGCAATTCATACACTCCGAAAAAACTACAGCCAACATTTTGGACAGCTGTTTCACAGTCTTGAACAAGTGACTTCATTCGCAGATACCCAAGAGAGCTGTGTTATTGCTTTTTTCCAAAATGCAGTCTCAATTCATATCCAAGTCCAAAATGTCCTTACATGTCTAATATTAGGAACTTCAGTCTGAATCCTTTGGAGTAAGCATCCATAAAGCTCTGGCATCAAAACTCATTTTCACGATGATGGAGAAGACAAGACCTTTATGTGTTGCTTACAAATTGCAATATTTAATACCTATAACAATCAGGTTGCTTTGGGTACCCAGTAGAGCTGTTTTGGGAGTTTTGTTTGCTTGTTTGTGGTTTTGTTTAATGAACAGGTGATACTTGGAATATTAGTTACTAAAGGCACAGCAAGATAGTGAATTTGTCAGTATATGTACATTTCAGCAGCCTAGTGAATGAAGCTATGTGGTTCCATGTTTTACTTAAAGGTGCTCAGATGTCAACAACTCCAGTTGGTCTAAAGGATAAAGAATAGATAAACATAAATTGCTGCATTAGCTGATGGGATACTCCAGGCAAAGCACAATTAACCTTCAGAAAACTAAGAACAAAATACTTCACCCAAGGTACAATATAGGCGGATGCTGAATTGAATCACAGACAGCAGAAGATATCCAACACATTTTAATATGAGGTTTTAAACAAAAGAGCTTGACAAACTTAGAGATGAAAAGGAAAAAACATCTTGAGCTTTTTTCCCAATACCAATATTTCTTTGTGAAGTACCAAAAATACACAAATAATAAAAAGAAGCAAGTATTACAGTCATTCAAATTCTGGTTTCTCTGTGGGCAAAGGCAATTAAGAAGTCCATTCACTAAAAAATGGAGTGAATGTCAAGATTTTCAAAGCAATCATGAAGGTTATATTTTTTCCTTTTTAGGACATCTATCTTGGACCAAAACAGTGGGTCTCTTTTTCAGATGACTACATGTATCAAAAAAGCAGTATTATTTAATATCTATACACAGAGCAGCCTAGTCGTTGGGATACAGAGAGATATGTAAGACAAAGGGAAAAAGACCCCACATCTGGCAGCAGTTCTACAGTGAATAAAGTTAAGTGTTGCAAAAGACAGCACACAGCAGTACATCGTGCCACCCTGGCAATGTGGTAAATGCAGAACCTGCAGAACCAAGGTGCTTCAGCGTGCACAGGTAAGTCATGCCCAGGGTAGACGTGGCTAAATCTACAGCCAGATCTTCCAAGCAATCCCAAAGGAATTATCCCAGCCTGAAGGATACACATTTTCTGCTGCTTTAAGTCACAACACAAATAAACCCAGTTTGCCTACATTCATTTATCTTTCTAAAGAGCTGGACAGTAAATTAGACAAGAGTGTGACCATGATGTAGGAAGAAAAGGCAAAAAAAAATGACATTTACCAAGAAGTTTCTGGAAACTGATTTTCCACTAAGGAAGTAATAAGTATTTGGAATCACCTGTAAAATTTTTAAAACAAATTCACTGAAACACCCAAGTGTCATAGGGATTACATTTTTCAAAGGAAATACAGTAAGTGGGGCAGGAAATTACATAATGAATGGATTTTTTCCTTTTGATTCTTCAAATTTTACTTTAGAGACAGAAATATACTCATATATACAGGAAAATATCCTTTTCCTCTTAGACATCCTAAATCATATTCAGTGGACAGATTATGGGCATGCAGACCTACTGTGAAGGTACAGACGAGGAGAAGGAAACCCCCTGACCTTTATTTCACTACTTGGTTCACTTAAGAGCTTCTGACACCAATACTCACATATATGGTCTCAAAACATAAATACTAACCAAAAAACACTACAAAAGACACTACAGCATGGACTAGCCCCAGTTTCTAAACTCCTTTTCAAGAACTACCAGCAGGGGCCAGAAAATTTAAGAAGTTGGGAATAACTATTCAAAATCTTGGTTTTAAACCCAGTTTCCACATTTTTGCCTAATTGCTTCATTTTAATGTGGTGTGGCACATCTTCCCATGTGATCAGCCGTGTGCAACAAACTCTCAGGGGGCCCAGGCTCAGTTGGCCTCCTGCATCAGGATCAGACTGCTCTGAGACATTGCCCAAGGGAGGATTTTGGCGGCTGCTGGAAGGAAGACAACAATTCACACATGAAAACAATTTTAATAGAAGTGCGATAACCCCACTGCAGGACAATGTGAGTGCTGCTCACATTGTCCCAAGTGAGGGCTGGGACTCTGTCCCCAGAATGCTGGAGGTTGTGCTTGTCACTGCCTTGTACCCTGTCTGTTTCCTCTGAATCACTTAGCTGAAATTATTTTTTTTAATCATCTCTAATCAGTGGAGAAATTCCACATTTACATCAATAGGAAAATTAGGCTTCTTTTACTTTTTAAATATCCCTTATTTCTGCTCAAGTTTTGCACTCTATCACAAAATAAAATAAATAAAAACCAGCTTTATCTCACCTAAACTGCTATGTGACATGACAGCAAATCTGTCAGTCTCATAACCCAACACCACATGTATCTGTCTTTTCTTGCCATGACTTTCTGCGCGAGCAGCAGGACTATGACAGCTGTACCATGCACTGGCATATTTGCAACACTAAACCTCACCAGAGTAGTTTGATGAAGGGATGAAAGCTCCATACCCCTTAGTGAAACAAAGCCAGCAAGGGAGATAAATCCCCAAGTGCCTTGGTGGCTAACAGCCCTCTGCACAGTTTGGTGGATAAATACTGCACGAGAGCAGGAGGAAGCAGAGCTTGCAAACTGCAGCCTCTGTTGTCCTTCTGGAACTGTGATACTTTATGACTTCCAAATAGCATAAAAATTGGCTGCAGCTACATGGTAAATTGCTGCTTTCCCACACATACACTATATATCCATGCTATATCCTGCAATATTTGTCAACAGGAACAGGGGATTTTCTTTTATTCCAAGACTTATCTTGAAGCAAATAAGTGAGGGAGAGGGTATTTGCAATTTTGAAATAGTTACTTACCCTTCAGGTCTACTGATTTCCAAATATCTTAACACAAGACAGCAACCACAGGACTGCTTTGACCCACCTGACTCCCAAAACAAAATTTTTTTTAAATTATAAAAATGTGCAGGAAACTAACTATGTTTTTCTAGGGAGAATCTTGCCTTTCCTACTTCTCACATACCCTCCTCACACACCGTAATCACACAGGCAGTAGCTGATGCAAATATCTTCAGGTTTCTTTGCAGTGTTTGAAACTATCCTATATACACTGGTGGCAGGTGTTCCTTCCACACTGTTAAATCTCTAGTCTTGGTACATGCTATAGAGAGTATCAGTTGATTTTTCCTGCTTAAATTGCTACACCTAACCCAGGATCTCTAGATTGTCCTTGTCTTTTAAAATATTTGTTCTAACTAACAATGTAACCGAGCGCTTGTAAATTTAATAACATGCTGAGCTGGCCCTACCATAAATACCTGTATTAGAGACAAGAATATCAAGTAGGACAAACAGGAGGTGCATTGCATCAGGGAGCCTCCCTGCCCTCATCCCACAGAGGAGTGAATAAAGAGTGATCTGGACCTTCTTTGTGACGAGGAAAAGCTCTGAGCTCTTGAAGGTATTATAAAATCATAGAATTATTTAGGTTGGAGAAGATCCTTAAGATCATCAAGTCCAGTACTGCCAAGGCCACCACAAAATCACGTCCCTAAGTGCCACATCCACACATCTTTTAAATACCTCTAAGGATGACTCCACCACTTCCCTGGGCAGCCTGTTCCAATGCTTGACAACGCTTTCAGTGAAAACGTTTTCCCTAATATCCAATCTAGACCCCTGCTGCAACTTGAGACCATCTGCTATTGTCTTATTGCTTTTTGCTTAGGAGAAGAGACTGATGCCCATCTTGCTATAACCTTTTACGTAGTTGTAGAGAATTAGGGTTGTTTTGGGCTTGGTTTTCTTTTTTGATGGTTTAAGCTTTGTTAACTGTTTTCCAAGCTGTCAATACTAGCATCTAAAGATTTAAAATTCATTGGGACTTCTCAGATTTAAAGTTTTCTACAAAATATTCGTAACCTATATATTTGAGATGTAGTTCAAGGGTAAAAATAAATCACCCTTATGGATATCTTTCCACAAGCAATCATGTTCATAGAGAGACCCCATTGGTTCTGATGGTTTACATGAGCTTCAGATGCCTGTAGATAGAGTGTAAAAGTGCATCCATCATGTAAGGAATAACTCAGCCAGCACATCCACGAGGGAATCACGTACAGCTGCACTGGTTGTGTCCACACGGGTTCTCACAAGTTGGCTCAGGAGCAGACAAAAGGACAAGGCGGGTGTAGATCTGCCTGTCTACTCCCTACCTGCAGGAGTGTCCCCCACAAGCTGCCTGGGGAAGAAGGCCACCAACAGCCTGTTGTGTGCTCCTCATGCCCTCAAATCCACACCTCTGTCACACTGAAATCACCCCAAAATGCCGGTCACACCCAGGCACATCCACGCAATCCTCCATACTCCAAGATATGGACTTCATCAACCCCTAGTACCAAACCTGCAGATTCACTGAAATACAACACGGCAAATGGTTTGTGGTTGGTGCTCCCATAAAGCAAGGGCATACTCATCTTCAGGTAAAATTCCTCCTGGCCAGAAGCATGACAGGTGTTTCAGAGAAACACAGACGTAACCCCGGTCCTGCCAGCACTCAGAAAAAAAATAAGACAAATCTGTATTAAAGTGCATCATTATTCAGTGAGTGGAGACATTAACATGCAGACAAGACAGAAAGAGAGGGAAGAGGCCACTCCATCAGAGCATCCATCAATCACTGTGTCATGAACAGAGCTGACAGCTCCATTAACTCTGGCACGTGCAGGTCGCAGGCTTGCCTGCTTGTTTGTTTGTTAGTATGTTATCAAGCCTCATTTTGAACAAAAATATTAAAACATTGTAATTTACGGTGATACAAACAGAACATTTTTTTAGGAGATGCTTAACAAACTAGTTGGAGGAGTAGGGCTGAACAAGGAGTTTCCAGCAAAACTTTCTCTTCACCATGAAATACGGCTTTGACTAAGCAAAATAAGCAAAGTGTCCCATGTTCTCAAAGAAAATGCAATCTTTTGTTGGAAAATGCAAAGTACTCATCAGCTAACAATTTCTATTCTAATATTCTGGGTAATTTTCAAACAAAATTTTTCAGTTATTAATGTTTTTGCCCAAACATGTCAACTTATCTGATTTTCTTTTTTTTTTGAGAAAAGCTGAAGAGGCTTCTCCTGAAACCATCAATAAACATGGACATTTTTATTGTTACCACCAAAATTTTTCAGGATGAGAGTATGTGGAGAGCATTGCACTACTGGGACACAAAGATAGTATGGAAAAAGCATGCGAAATGGTAAGTGAAACAGCCTGCATACCATGAAATTGGACTGAAATTCTACAAATAAAAGACAGTTGTTGCAGAAAAGTAGTGTTTAAGGTCGAAGGCAGCCAATTCCAGCTCAAGTCATGAGCTCACACAGTCCTAGCCTCCAGGCAGGTATATGATTTGCAGGAGACCAGACAGTGCTACAAATGCCAAGTATTCACAGAAAACAACCAAATCATAGCAAAATCATCTGGGATGCAGCTTTTCCTGTGTTTTTGTGTCAATCAAACTCATTTCCAGATGTGCAGATAAACCATTCATGCACAGAGGTTTCTAAAATGCTGGCCTGTAGGCTGTGTGTAGACTTGTTTCTGCACACAACACAGCAAGCAGGAGAGCCTTGACTGGGAGCGTGTGCTCATAACACAGGAGAAATTGTAGATTTGCCAGATGCAGCCACCTGAGGCCAGACTCTGTTTAGAGGCAGCTCAGCCCCCCTGGTGTCACTGCCCCAAGAGGTGTAAATGTGCCCACAGACTGCCCAGCAGTGGAGCTGACCCTTTGGTTTGGACTCGTGGCTGTTGCCTCATGCTACAGCCCTGTGCGAGTGTGTGCATGCAGAAGTGTGCTTCCAGGATGGATCAGTTCATTTCTCCCCGCATGAATAATGCTTATTGATAAAATCGCGGAATGAGCTGAGTTGGAAAGGACCTACAAGGATCAACAAGTCCAACTCCTGTTCTTGCACAGCCCCATCCCCAAGATTCACACCATGTGCCCAAGAGTATCGTCCAAACACCTCATACAGCCTACCCTACCCCTAAGGCCCAAGAATGACTGAGTTTAAAGGACTACAACAAAATTTAAACCAACAAAAACAAGCTGATGGGCTAAGATGAAAGATAGTGTATTTCTTCTTTGAAGGACAAGCATATAATGCATTCAATGACCCAGAAAAACATACTGCAACATCTAGATCTGTTTGTTACAAGTAAATGTCAAGAGAGGTGAAATGAGGGGAGGTCAAGTCTTCACTTGAGACAGCTGGAGGAAGTACTGCGTGTGCTGTGAATGCATTTGGAAATAATTACCAAGGAGGGATGGTCCTTTCCTTCTGGTTATCATGAGCCTGAGGGCTACAGGACATGAAACTGTCACCAGTTATCATCAACACACCTGCAGCATGCACCAAGTGGTACTACTGAAGTCAATGACATGGGCCCTGGACTTTGGGGAGCACCCATGCAATGGGGGAGCACCCAGCCATCTCTCTTCACCACCACACACCTCACTGCAGCAGGGCATCCTCCACTTGTTTATATGGATGCTCAACTCTCCTGAACAAATCTACACACAAAACCAGGAGTCTCCTGTTGTTGCCTCCACCAGAAACTGAAAGAGGAGAGGTCACATGATGGCAAGAACACAATGCCCTGGGGAGGAGCTGGACCACAGCATCCTGTGTGTGTGAGATGGGAACAAGGGGATTGTATCTCCCGGGGAGGGGACACAGGGTGAGAAAACGGGGTTTTTGTAGCTGGGGGTATCTCGGAAATACCTAAAGTCAAGTGACAGGGAATGGTGGCTTGTTGTGCAGACAGGTCACAGCATGTGGACATGACCTGCATAGCCACTGCCAAAAGATTCCCCGAGAGGAAAGAAAAAGTATCCACACTTTCAGCAGGCCTAACTCTGCTCTCAGATGCACTGATGTTAAACCAAAGTAATTGAGTCTGAGCCCAGCAGAAATCAATGGGATCACTGTCAAGTCCAGTGTCAAACACACACACTTACAAACTTGCCCAAGAGATTTTCATACTATCTTTTGTGAATTAAAACCTTGAATTTAGTTCAGTTTCTGCATAAAGTCTTGCTGTATCTGCCCCTTATCAGCATGTTTAGGAGGCTGTGAAAAGCCACATACCATCATTCATGTCTAGGAGGCTGTGAAAACCCATAGAGCATCTTTCATGTCAAGACTACACGTGTCAGTCATGTGCATAAATATCTGAAAATCACTAACATTATACAGAAAATACTGCCTGCACAGCAGCTTCCTTACAGCCCAGGAAAGCAAGCAGAGTTTAGCAGAACCTTGAAGTTGCTCTGAATTGACTGTAGGGAAAAACCCAGTCACTTACCAGGTCCTTGGGCAAGAACATACATCCACAACAGATGGCATCAGGCTGAAAACTGGCCATCAGAGGCCAAACCTGGGAAACATCAGCTGCATTTCTCTGCCACAGACTACTTCATGTTTTCCTACAAACAAGACTGCTGTATAGCACAAAAGTCAAGGCAGCTTCCTGAACTCACTCACAACAGTGTTCCTTGGCCTGTGGTCCAGCTCAGGGCTGGGCTGCAGCAGAGCTGGGTTCTGCCCCCTCCAATCTGTCGCTGTATCTGTACACAGTCACTCCCTAACCCGGTTGTGTCAAAATGATCCAGGTTGGTTTTCTATTTAAAAGCATGGAGGCTTTTCTTTAACCCAGATCATTTTGACTGATTTAGGTTAGAGAAGGAGTACATGTGCAGCTACACTTCCAGATACTGACTCCCAACAGTAGGGACAATGCCCAGCCACTTTAGGACTGGATCGTGTTCAAAGCCTTTGAACTCAACTCAGCTGCAGGCCAAGTAGCACATCTGGCCACAGCTGTAGATACTGTAGTTCAGGGAAAAAAAAGGCAAATGAGGCTACATTCAGTCTCACAGATAAACTATGGAAAATAAAAAGTTAGGGTATGATTCAGCTTCAAATTCAACTACCACAATTTTTAAAAAACCCATAATTCTGGTACTAATGATCTTCATTTTTCAACTAGATTCTTCATTTTAGGGTGACTAGGAAAGACTTGTTAATACTACAGAGCCACACATAGGGATAGGCATCCCACAGTAATTAAATCACCTCTCAAACCAGAGCTAAGTGTATATTTATTTCAGGTCCTCAACTCCAGAAATGTGAATTTTAAAATGGAAGAACATTAGAAGAACTGAGAAGTTTGTCTCCCACAAGAAAAACTCCACGTGTTACCTGTATGGTTGCAAGGCAGATCTTTCTCTTCCTCTATGTTGTCTGCTGTTACACACACCAGAGCCCTAGTTTGGCTTCCCAGGCACAGGCAGAGCTCGCCAAAGGACCTGTGCAAATATAATCTGCAACTCAGAGTGGGAGACAAACAGTTTTTCACCCTTCTTTTGTTCACCTGCAAGAGGCACCATACTCGTGACCAGGATCACATTTGAGTCAGTCATAAAATAGCAAGACTCCAATAATCTGTTACCCAAGTTTCTTACCTAGGAATGCCATCCCATATCATCTTCCAGCAATGTCTGCTACCAGTCTGACATGAGAGTCAGATCATGTCCTGCTGCTGGCTAATATAGCTCTAAAATGGGAAATTACATTTTCTTGTTTCACAGAAGTTTGGTTAGACTGAACATATCTGGCTTTGTAAAATACATCAAGATGAAAGATGTTCTTTAGGTGCAAAATACTAAATGTATCTCTTCATTTAAGAACATAGGATCTAGTAATCCAGAATTTGTTTGGGGATATTCTGAGGGATTAGACTTTTCAGATTCATTCAAAAAAAGGAGAAAAACTGGTTGTACATATGCTTCATCATAGAAATATTTATCTGACCTGCAGCCAAAACCATTTTATCTCTGTAAGCAATCCTTAAACACTGCAGAATGCATTCACTGCTTTCATTACCAAATTACTTTTTAAGAGTTCAGCAGGTAATTGAAGTTCCAAATGTCTTAAACTGGTTTGGCATTGCTGAGATTTCCTAGTGGACTTGCTGTCCAAGAACTTTAGAGGGAAAAAATCAGCTGGATACTAAATATATACCATAAAATAAGATGGATTCGAATTACACTAAGAAGGAGGCTTTTAAAGAGGGAGAAGGTTTTATATGAAGAGTAAAGCTCTGCTCAGAAGAAGTTCCATGATGTTGAAGCTTCAACTCATATTCAAAACCACAGGGCAAAAAGTCCTGTGAATTTTTCAAAGACACTATGTTGGCCTAAATCTGTTCCTATCGAATTCAAGGGCTGTTAATTTTGACCGAAAACTAATTAGGACAATGCCGTCCCATATACTTTGTACTATTTAGCAAACGACTGTTAAAAACAGAGGGCTCTAAAACCTTTTTCCTAGATAAAAACCATTTTGTTTATTACTTTTCCAATTCGCTCAGCAGGAACAGGGAAAGGAATGAGCCTAAATCTGTTCCCCACACCAAAGCCCTCTGCGTTGTCCGAAGGCTGCGGCACTCGGCAGCAGGGCAGGGGCACCATGAGCAGCACGAAGCCTGCAGGCTGGGCAGGCAGCACCAGCTGCAGAGGTCTAACGAGGACTCTTGCCCCACTACATCAATAGCTTTTGGCAAACCATTTTCTGCCTCAGTTCCTCACATTTATGGAGTGGAGATGATGGCACTGTTCTGTGTGTGTAACTGTCATGTGCACTGCTTTAAGTGCTATTATTTTACAGGGCTTTTTATCCACAGCCAATTACCCAATTCTAAGAGGGAAACTGAGGCATGGAGCAACACTAATTGCTTAATGGCATCCAGTAGCTATGCCACAGTAGAACTAGGGCCTCCATCTCCAGAATTTTGCATTATCCTCCAAGCTTATCTACAACCTCGGTACTACGAGGTGAAAATTAGCTTGCTGTTTGTCCAGCACTGTCAGATGGCACGACACTTGCTTACTTCTGCTAACACTGCTGTTTGCAGCCTGGCTTGTTGCTGCTCTTGTTCCTGCAGAGAAACATAATATTAGATTTGTAAAATCACACTGTATGCGAAGACACTGTGATGATAAATGCAGGATTAGTGTCTCACTGCAGGCTCCAGCAGCAGGGAAAGCCAGAGATGATGTGGGCTGCTCACGGTCTAACACAAGGAGCTTTAATGATGACAAGAGCAACACAGAACAAGAAAACCAAGAGCTTTGCTTTTCACAGCAGCAATCTTTTCTCTTAGGATTACTCTAAGGCAAAAAAAATCCTTGTTCTGCAATGGATAAGTTTTCACAACAAGGGGATAACTGATATTTAGGATGAACAAGAATAATTGAGGAACCTGTTGGTCTGGTATAGATCAGAAGAGGCGAGATGCGTAAAATAAAAAGCCTGGATTCCCATATCCAAATTATGGTTCCCACCCAAAAAGGTACAACTGTTTCACCTTATGGGGATGCAATACTCATTATTGCTTTATGCCCACTTAACGCCTTACTGATGAGGCATTTCTATTGCAACATTGTCACTTGTAAATGCAACTTGGGTTACCTACAACTTTAGGATTAATGTTTCTGGCTGCACCTAAATGCACTGACACCAGGACAGTAAACCCTTAGAAGTATCAATCAAGCTGTCTCTCAGATAAAGCACCATAGACTTTACTTAAGGGAGCTTCAGGAAGGTTACAGATACAGAAGGTCAAAAGCTCTTGTCAGAAGAGCTTGTAATTCAGCTGCTGCACCCTAATTTAACCCTATAAAAACATGACACATGAAAAAGCAGCAGAGGGCTGAGATATTGGGAACTCGACTCCAGTCAGCACCAGAAAAAGCACCTGTTGGCTCGGGATGCAGGAGACAACCAGAGCCTGCCTTTCCCCTTCTTTGCATAGCAGGTGTTCGCTCACAAGCCTCTTATCAAGCAGCATAAGTAGGGAAGCTCTGTCTGACCAACACATGGTGCTTAACTATTTATAAACTTCTTTAATAACAACCACATCATTCTAAAATAACATTTTACAGCTCCTGTCGTGCTGCAGACTGCAGAACACTTTGCTATCTGAAACAATGAGCTGTGATGTGCTGGACCTGTGTGCAGCTGGACAGGAAGAGCTGAAGATCCAAGGAGGTTTCCTTTAGGCACACAGGCTGGGGCGTGACGTGACGCAGGGGAAGCCCGTGAGTTCCCGGACGGCTTTGGTAGCAGCCGGGAAGGATGGGGTGCCTGGACATGGTGTCTGCATGTGCTGTTCCTGACAGAGCTGCCAGAGACTGTGTTTATGTTACCTTGACTTAAGAAAGGGGTGTTATGCAAAGACAGCAGAGGTGCTAAGAATAATGATCGTCACACTGAAGCCCTATGGAAGAGTCACAGATACAAATTATCCCTCAACACAAAAATGCAGCAATTCATGCAGTCAAATTCAGCAACTACTCATGCATGCCAGCATTGCAGTGCATAATCTCGGAGTAGAAATGTGGAAAAGCAAGAGAAAAATATAGTTATCCCAAGAGGAATCTGAGCAAGACATAGAAATGCAGCCTTCCTTTCCAAAAACTGCCCAGGGAATGCCTTAGTTGCACCAGTAGCTTCAAAACCGTGAACTTCAAGTCTTAACTTAAAAAAAAATGCACTTCTAATATATAAGGGCCTCTTAGGGGCTCAAATGGATGGGTGCCAGCAACAGAGCCATTAGCACCTACTCATCCATGGAGGCTTTTTATCTAAAAATCCCATTTGTCAGCAGTCTCAGCAGGACTTCAGTATGATAAAAACCTCCATGACAAGTCCTAAACTTACAAATTAACGTATTCATTTACTTATCCATGTGTAAAAGTGTATAACTTAGACAGCTTTCTTGAGCATCAATACCTAATCCAAAGCCATCCGTTACAGCTTTCCCATTTGTTCCTGGATTGCAAATAAGCTCAAGTTACTTCAGCACAATTGAAATATTGTGTAGAATTACACAATAGAAATATTGAGACAATTTCAGGAGACTGAATACAAGGTTTATATTCACTCCTACATGCTGAATGCCTCCTACAAGGAAGTACAAGCCCAGGCTGGTACCTGCCACTGTAAAGCTCCCATGCCACTGATGTTAAGAGGAGGACCTGTCCAGACAAGGCATCAGGGACTGATGCTGCAACAACCCCTGGCTTTCTGGATCAAAGTTGTTCAAGTTTTATTTACTGTAGTTGAGAGGTCTGGATGTGTGGTGTTTTAAGGTCTTAATATATCACCTGTATCTGCAACTCTATAACAAAGTTAAGCATGAACCTTATGTAAATTCTTGCATAAAGTTTTTGGTCATGGAGGATTTTAAAATAATTTTTAAAGGCAGTCAAAATAAGCATAATAGTGTTTCATCAAAGATGACAGCCCCAGCTCCAGACTCCCACCACTTGAAGGCAAACAGGACAGCCAAGAAACTGCAAGGTAACAAGTTTTACTTTCCTCAGTAATAGATTGGCAACTTTGCACTACAGATACACAGGACAAGTGGGATTGACAATAGAGAGAATAATGTGTTACTGTCTGATATAGAAAGCAAATAGGATTGCAAAGGCAAAAAAGAACACAGGGACACTCCTGCGGGTCCAGGCTGCAACAGCATAACACGTGGGTGCTCAACACCAGTTCAAACCAGGTCATAAAATCCAATTCATCAAAATAACCTTTTAAAAATAGATTGCTACAGTTGGTTTCCTCTGGAACATAACTGCTTCAGGCTCCTGCCTGAGCCACCGTTTGTAGGGTGTCTTCACACCAAAAGGAAAAATAATGTCTGGGAGGTTTTAATGCAGTTCCTGGAACAGTTCTTAGAGAAAATGCATACATGGATTGGAAAAGCAAAAAGGCAGCCAGGAGAGATCTCTTCAGAAGTCATTAGCTGCAGCTGTTAATATAGCTGCATGTCAGGTTAAACAAAAAAAAAAGTTTAGTCCTGCTTTATTTGACTGTACACTTTGCACACCTAGTTAGACACCCTTAGTCTGCCCTCCACCCTATCCTATTAGTTTCACAATTTTCAGTTTAATCCCTATAAAGTTTCTGTTTTGACCATTTGACATTCAGCCACTACGTGTGCAAACAGAGGTCACTGCACATCCCAGGAGCAGGAGAAGAGGAAAAGGAGTGACAGACTTCGCCCATACCACTCTCTCATTCAGTACAACAAATTGGAGGCCCATTTGGATAAGGGACATCTAGAAAACAGAGCCAGGGAATGGGTTTACTGCTTCTTGTCATGAGGGGCCCAAAACTGAACACAGGATTCGAGGTGCCTCGCCAGTGCTGAGTACAAGGGATTGATCACTTCCCTGGTCGTGTTGGCCATGCTACTTCTAATACAAGCCAGGATGTCACCAAGCTTCTTGGCTAGCTGGGCACACTGCCAGCTCACGGCAGCCGTCACAGTGCTGGGCTCTACTGGAAGCTAGAAAGGTGTTAATAACACACCAGTGTTTTGGCTACTGCTGAGCAGTGCTCACAGCACCAACACTCTCTCTCCAACACTCCCTTCCTCACCATTAGGTTGGGAGTAGACAAGATGTTGGGAACGGACATAGCCAGGCCAGCTGATGCAAACAAACCAAAGGGATATTCCACAGCAATAAAAGCTAAGAGAAAGAAGGAAGAAAGGGGGTCATTTGTTATTTATGGCTCGTCTTCTGGAGCAACTACTATGCATACTGAAGCCCTGCTTCCTGCAAAATGGCTGTATATTGCCTGTTCAGGGGAAGTAGAGGTTAAAATATTTTGTTTTCCTTTGCTTACAGGTACAACCTTTGATTTTTATTTATCAAGCTGCCTTTATCTCAATCCATGATGGGTTTTTTTGCATCTTATTTTCTTCCCCCTGGCATGCTGAGGAGAGTGATAGAGCGGCTTGATGGGCACTAGCCAAGGTCAACCCATCACAGGCATTTATAGTGGGGAGAGAGCTCCCACACAAATCTCTACAGTCCTCAGACTGGTGATCACTGCCTGTGCTGTACCTCCCACAGATTCTGTACCTCCCAAGATAACTTCCAAAGAGGAAACTTTCCATTGTCTATATACTCCCAAAGGAAGATGCAATGTTACTTTCTGTTTCTTGCCACTGTGAAAATTACTCTTTGGAGTAGCACCTAATTAGAACTCTCTGCAGTTGTCTCATTCACATGTTACATAGAGAACGTTACTGGGCAAACACAGGTGGCATGTGAAATCAATCAGTGCTCTTCAGAAGGCCACGGGTATTTATTCTACGCAGGACAATGCCCTGTTAAGCAAACATTTGGAACAGCAACACACAGATTATATATTTGCTAGATATATTCCAAGAAGAAAAAGTATGAGGAAAAATGAGACCAAGAAAAGGAAATCATATACTGTGGTTACAGCTCTATTAAACTCAGCTGTATGGAACCAGTCAGGAGGTACCTTCCCATGCCCCAGGTAACTAACATGCCCACGGGAGACATCCACAGCATAAACTTCATGGCAGAGTGGTTGGCTCTGCAGCAAAAGGGAGCCTGGCACTTGTAAACAACAACAAAGTGGGATCAGAGCTGTAAATGGCTCCTGACAGCATTCTCTTCACAAAGAGATCTCTGTAAAATATGGAATATATTAGCAAACCTGAGCTGGAAAGCAAAGGATTTTTAGGTAGGTGGAACTTTTTAATAGCATGTCATTAAATCACTCTTACATTTAGTGTTTCATAGACGTAACTTTCACAGCAGCACACTTATTACAAAAAAGGCACAGGGACCTTTCCAAATAGTGAGCAGAATGGACCCAGAGCACAAGTGCCTCATTTTGTCAGCATTTGGGTACCACGGTGATGAGCAAAATCATGTGGACGTCTTAACACATTAAATTGGAAATATTCTTACTCTGCTGCTGGTCTTCTTTGACCCAATCCTCACACTAGTCTGTCAGCTGAACGTAGGCCAAAATTTCTGCCTGTGTAAATTACTGTAGCTCCTCTGCTGTCACTGGCATCAGGCCATTTTTTATACCAGCTGTGGCTCTGACCTATGTATATTTAAAAATAGGGTCAGTGTAATAAAATCCTTAAGACCATTTGACTTCTTGGTGTGGACATAGGCAAGGGGTGTTAATCTCATTTCCAGGACTAAGGCCAAGACGTACAACCTGTCTGAAGTAGGTCACCTGCGTCCATATATAGGCATCCATATCAAGTGGTTTAAGAAGAGCCGAGAGTTTGCACATCTCTCTGATTTCACTTGTCACTTCAGCCTGAACATTTGACAATCCTACAGTAAAAAGGGACTGGTGTGCTTTTCCCAGCCCATGCCCTGCCAACAGAAGGTAAAGCCATTCAGTACTTTGTCAGGGTTTGCTCCACCACCAGGACATGGGTTTTTCAAGAACATGGGCACAAAGTCCATACAACCTCAAGAAAACCACTTACTAGAGCCTGATTACCCCCTTTTTATAGATGAGACTTCCTTATTTTACACAAAGACTGTGACACTTAAAAAAGTATTCTAAAATGCTGTACTAATTCTGTGTATTATTTCTAATTACTATTATCTCTATTACTAGTGCACACCAAGGGGAGCTGAGGTTGGCTGAGCCAAGCAATGAAATTATTGTTCAGCCTGCCATATCTCAAGCACTTCTTGATTTTGGAGGTGGATGCTGTAGAAACTTGCCCTTTGACTGCCTGAGTAAGAACTTACCGGTCACTGGGTTTGAACTACTGCAAATGAGCATCATAAGGCTCCCAGGCTGAAACATCACCATAGAGCTGAAGCTGGAACAAACACTGAAATCAATCCCAATCTCAGAAACCAGGTCTGAGCTGCCAGTAACACCTCACTGCACAGCTCAGTGATGAAGACAATCAGCTTTCAAAAAAAACACAACTTTTCCCATGATAAGGACTTACATGCTGGGAAGTGTCATTTTTACAAACTCCCATTACCACATGGATCAGTTTCAATTGATTTAAACTCATCCAACCAACAGGGTCTCCCCTCTGTTCAGTTTTAGCATCAGAAGTGTTTTAAACCAAGACACTGTTAAAAACTTTCTCCTGGCTCAAGTAGTTCAAAACCATCTCATTAGGGATTTGACAAATAACCTGAAGCAGCAGACAGATTACAGGCTAACAGGAATCTGTAAGAGATAGCTGACCTATTTAAACACTCCTGCTAACTTTCAAGGAGGACTGAGTTGAATAGGAGCAAGCTGTTAATAGGAGATTCGCACACCTTAGATCTAAGTCCTCGAAGCTCACAAGATCATTACTATTTACCCAGTAGGCCTGACTTTTTCCTTCAGACTAAATTTATCTGAATGCTTCAGACTGACTCAATTAGCATCACTCCTGAACTCTCTGCCTCAGCACAGAAAAGCTGAGCAGGAAAGTTAAATTGCTGTGAACAGAGTGGCAGTCAGACCCAAGGAGGTTGGCTCTTCATGACATACTTCTGTGAACAAGAGACATTAAACATGAAGCAGAACACGCAAGAATTTTGGCTCTGTGTCTTCACTTCATACGGAAATGCCTTCTCTTCACAGCATCAAAGCAAGGCAGGCATCTGATGCACCACCATTAAAAGGCTGCAGTGTGGTATTAACAGTCTTCAATGGTGAAGGGCATCTAGAATAGAAAACCTTGCCATTTTTCCTGTGCTTTGCAACACTACTTATGGCTGCCTTACCCAGTCTGAGCATGGTACATGCACAGGCTTTGCCTGTTCTCTTCTTTTACTATGTACCCTGACATTCTTTCCATTTTTTTCTCTAGTGTGTCAAAAAACTCACCTTTGGCTTTCTATCCCAAAAGTTACAACTCCAACCAAACCTCTTATTGTCTCATTTCTGCAATTTTCTCTGGCTTCTGACCTTCCCCACACTGGCATCACCTGTTTCCCTTCCACAGAGGATGCAGGCTGTGATCCCTTTCTCAGCCAAGTGCCCTCCAGTTCTGAAGTGCTCTCTTAGGTAACTTTATGGCACTCTTCCATGCTTTCCCTACAGTTTTCTCATTTCTTCCCTATTTTTCTCCTTGTACCTCATTCTCAGACATTCCTTCTGCTCTACACCCAGTGCTAGACTTCACAGTCTTGTCCTTCAGACATGTTTAAAAACAAAAGCAGAATATAAGTCTTTAATTAAATGAATTCACAGTCCACTTGACAGCTTTTATCATAAGCACTCAATGGCAAGGATCATCTTTTTGTTCAGTGTTCACACAGCATCTGCTTCCGAAGGAACTAATCAGTGACTGAGACAACAACACAAATAATAAGCCCTGGTAGAGAACCATCACAGCATTATGACAATATCTCAGGCCCTACAGGAGGACAGCCCAATTGGAAGTTTTATTGCACTCACGCACAATCCTTTGAATACTCTCAAGCATCTACAGCTTCAAAAGCTATGCAGACTGAGAGGTTCAGCACTTGAAGGGCCTGCTGAAACCAAAGGCAACTCGCTGAAAGTTTTCATCTGGAGTTTCCACTAAACTTGTCCTGTGGGAAAAGACAGTAGTAAACAGTGGAAGAGAAACACAGTCCAGATATTTCCACAGAAAGTAAATCTGCTTCCACAGAGAACTGCATATTTCTTGGTAGCTATTACTTTTAACCTCTTGCAGATTTATTTTTACTACAATTTAAATGTATCTGTTATATGCCATAACGTTATTATTATGGGAGACACTAAAATAGCAAAGTATTCTAGGCACTTGATACCATTTTACAAAACAGGGAATTAAAGCCAGCAATGACTGCTGCTCACTGCAGAAGCTACCAATGCTTGTGACCTTCTTATATCTCCTCTGTGGAGTTATTCCCCGAGTTATGGCGTGCCTTCTCTTGCTGTTTAACTGGTTGAGGGGGAGCACAGGGGTGGGAGGAGGGGGGGGTGGGGATGGGGATGGGGCAAAAAAGGAATTAAAATTCATCTGATGGGATGAACTTGATTTCTGCTACCAGGTTGTGAGCACAGCCTTGGGCTCACAGCCCACAACTTGAAGCCACTGAAGCCCTCAGCTGAGCCTACACATCTCATACTGAAAACTACCTGGGATACTTTAGAATCATAGAACACTTTGGATTGGAAGGGACCTTTAAAGTCTATCTAGTCCAATCCCCCTGCCATGAGCAGAGACATCTTCCACTAGATCAAGTTACTCAGATTCCCATTCAGGCTGCCAGGGATGGAGCATCCACAACTTCTCTGGCCAGACTGTTCAAGTGTTGTATCCCCTCATTGTAGAAAATTGCTTCCTTATCTCTAGTCTGAATCTACTCTCTTTTACTTTAGAAACGATGCCTCATGTCTTATTGCAACTGATCCTTCTCTGAGCCTTCTCTTCTCCAGGCTGAAGAACCCCAGTTCTCTTAGCCTCTCCTCACAGGACAGGTGTCCAACTCCTCTGATCATTTTTATGGACCTAATCTTGAGGCTTTAATTCTGTTTTTCACAAAGCTGTTTTAAATAAACAAAAGTTTGTTTGTGCAAGGGTCTCAGGCTTTGGCTTCGTAGCGCATACTCTAATAAGACTAAGAAAATACATTTAAATAAATAAATTCCATCTTCAGTAATCAGCTTAGCTTTTCAGAGCTCCAGGGACATCTCTTCATATCAAGTCAAGCTATGTTAGATCATAACTTTCCACTCCTGAAAAAACACAGCTAGTATAGCTCTTTGTTTTCAGCTTGGATGCTGTTTGGCACAACAGTCTGACAATGACTTAGAAGACCTGTGAAAAATATGCACTTCTAATTTTCCTAAGTGCCATGCCAGTACCTCTGGGGGCCATGCATTCACCTACCTTTCCATACTGTAATAGGATTTGTTCCCAGCTAATAAAGTGCACTTCACATCAGCTAAGGAAAGACTTTAGTTAGGGTGTCCTCCTTCTTCATTACTGAATGATATATTCATGGAAAAGCAGTAAAGTTGATAACATCTTTAAAATACATTTTTTTCTGTAGTGTGGGGGATACAAACTGATAATCCCTGCAGATCTCCTTTTTCTCCCCCATTGCCCCCGTGGTTTATCATGTCCAATTAGCCATCTGCCATGCCCGCACTGCCATACAAAGGAAGCCCCCTCTCCTCCACTGCAGCCCATCAGCGGGGCTATTGTCCCTGCTGACAAACAAGAATCAGACACTTTTGTTTCCAGCTGACGATGCTGCTCCCAAAGTAGGCTGCCAGTTGCCATTAAAACAGCGGGAGCACCAGGGTGTGCTCCATGAGTCAGGAACCATGCCAGCAGCACCGATACTACCAGGGAGCCTATACAAAGCACTTTTTGACATAAAGACAGACATATATATTCTGATGTCAGGTAACCAACCAACCCGGGCCAACTACCACCCTTTCTATCCCATTTGCACCGGAGCATGCCTGACCTACTGCCTTTATTGCTTCTCCAAGCAGTCACCTGGCAAAGAAAGGGTCACAATTCTCAGAAGAGAGTAACATCTTGGAGTTAAACCTTTCCTTATTATGTTATCATTGTTGTTATTATTATTTTAAAGGTAAGGCATGTCTTCTGTCTCTTCAGCACAGCTAATTCCATGCACTTCCCTTACCTCCAAAAATGTATTTTAAAAACCTGAAAACCCCACTATGTCTACATGGGTACTAACTATGTAATGAGGTTAATTTAATTTCTCTCACAAACAACGTGCACTCACCCTTTTTCCCAAGGCCACTTCACTAAAAGAAATGACCAGAGCAGCTGGTCTGCCAGTCACCAAGATGTTAAATTGAAGATCATTTCCTCTTATTATTCTCAGCAAAGCATGATGTGACCTTACACTAAAAACTACAGTCTGACTAATTATGGTAGTTTTGTTCCATCAGTGAAACTGAAAAGCTGGTTCATATAATTAAGGTTACTAAAAAAGGAATTTCATTTTTAGTTTTAGAGGTAATTTGTTTCCTCGAAGTGGAAGTGCAACAAATTAGACCTATGTACCTGTATGTTTTCACTTTGTGTAATTTGAAAGAAACAGAAAACACTCCTAGATTTTAGTAACAAAGCCACAAATTGATAAGAGAGAAAGAACCGCAAAAAGCCACAATTTATTCTAGGCACTAGGTAATGAAAATGAGCAAACAAAATGAATATTTATATTTAAAAATAGAAACAGAATTATCTTATAAGCCCTTGATTAAGAAACAGAAATTACTTAAACTTCAACAAATGTTTTACATGGTATTTAACACTCCAGCACTTAACACACATAGTTTCAATATACCACTTTGAATGTTCACTGAATAGTTCAAATTAAAATAAATGAAAAACAACTGAAACTAATGTGAATCCATAGTAATCACATAGGCTAATGACTTTCACAATGACTTAGAGGAATATCTTTGCCCCGGATTCAAACACAAGAGTCACTCTGAACCAAATATGAAATACAATATGAAAACTTAGATATTTTGCCGAAATGCTACTCCATTCTTAGCACAAAATGCTCTAAATCCCATTTTAACACACTGCAGGCCACATATCACACAGGTGACTGACTTAAACCCAGATTTATGATTGCCATTGCAGTGCCTGGGCCAAGTTCTGTTTTCAGTTACATCTGTGAAAACTCCCAAGCAATTCCTCTGAAGTTCTCTGGATCTGTACAACAGTAACACAATCCATCCTAGAAGTGAGTGGGAAAGAAATAATTCAAAATATTATGACTTCTTTCTTTTACAGTCCTTTACACTTTAAGGTTCTCCGTTCAAACAATCATATTTGACTCCTCTTTTCGTATCCAGCTTTCTTTTGCAAAACGTAAATTAGAATATTTGCTGTTATTCTTGCCAGATTCTCTAGGCAGAATTCCCCAAGTGGCAGAGTCCCTTCAGTTAAACACAGGGTGCGTGAGCCATGCAAGGCTGTAAAACGGGAGTTGTTTATCCAAAGAAATATTAAAAGCAGGACACCAGTCCAAATCAAACAAAAGCACAAATACCTCTAAGTCGTTTCATGACTTAAAGTTCCAGCTGTAAAAGGCACAGCACTATGGGTTTATAAGGCCTAATACTCCATAAGTATTTTCTTTGATGTAACTATGAAGTACTTAAAATACCACTGGGTACTGTATGGTACATGTCACCATGGGGCAATAAAGCTGCTATACATCCATAATCAACCTTTCCAGAGACCATAAGGTCACAGCAGCTGAAACAACAGAATACTTCATTCCCAGCCTTCAAGAGGCCCAGAGCACCTGTGCAGCCAGAGGACTCCCTAAAAGGCTCTTAACATGGGGGTGTGCCTGGAACTTACAGCAAAGAAAACCCACGAAACCTATCAAAGCTGCTCCCATTTACAAAACCTCATGTTTCCTCAGCAGGTTATTATTATGGGACTTGATAAAATACAGTATGGGAGGCAGGTGGTAGGAAAGAGCCATAGTTACATTTGCCTGGCCAGGTTGGATACTCACTTGTATCCATGCCACTCATCATCCCAAGAGACACATGGCCATCTAAGTCCACATGTAAAATAGTCTACACAAGCACTAGGAGGGCTGCTCTTTTTTGATGATTTCGGGATTACACTTTTCTTCTTTCGGAGTTTCAACCCAAAACCACAGTGTAGGCAACAGGTTCCCCCCCCATAACTTCTGTAGGTGCCTTATCAAGCGTTATTACATTACCTGTGCACTTTACCAATGTCTGTGCTATAAGCTTATGTTCCCTATTCCACCTTGTTCTGGAAATCAAGGTTTGTGAACTTCACTACATACGAGTTCTGAACAGAAGCTGTGTGTGAACGGCCTCTTCATCTGGAAGCAGTCATGTTCAACATTAATTGAATTAATATCAAATAGAATAAGTATCTTCCTACCGGCCTATAACACAAAGCAATCTCATCCAGAATAAACAGATCGTAAATAACTATCAGGTGTCATCCCTGTTGCCCTGTACGTACTTCTGAGTGAGGAGGAAGGAAGTAGCATGGGAAAGAAGTGCTTTTCTGAACATAAATCACTCATTTAAATTGCTCCTTCCAGCATTAGACAAAAAGAGATCCTTCTCTTTTGTCACACGACCCCACAATCCAGCAGGTTCTGCCCCATTTCTCAGCAGCATCTGTATGGCAAGAGGGGGAAGAGGACAGTCATTCCCACTAAGACCTCCTGATTCACCTATATGTCCTTTGCCATGTATATGTGAAAAATTCCTGAACTAGCAGATCTGCCTCAGAGAGTCCTGAGATGGAGGAGATGGGATAACAGCAGGGCTCTTCCTGGGGAGGCTTGGGAGGATCTGGGTTTCCATGTGCAGTGAAATTACTGTCCTCCTCCTCCCCCATATCAATCACATCAAAAAATAAAAACCACCTACATTAGACAATAAAGAAAGAAAACAACAGAACTCATATTCCTGACAGGGTCAGAGGTCAAAGCCTCCAGAAAGTGGTACAGATTTTAATTAAAAGCATCACCTCAAAAACACAAGAGCTTTCCAAGCAGTAGGACAGACCTGACAGTCCTTGTGCAACAGAGTCTCCTTTATCAGCACACATGACCAAACCAGGCCTTATGAATTATAAAGTCTCAAGGTAAGGAAGCCAGGCATCACACCAACACCTCACCCTGAGTGATAACTCAATTGAATCAATTTACCTACTCTATAAGGAGACACTTGAGTCCATCAACCTCAAGGAGCACCACTCTGCAGATATCATTTCAAGCACATCTTTTGATCAAACAGCCTGGCCACTGCCAATCATTTTAAAGTTATTTAATAGCAGAACTGCCAGTCATTCATGCACAAATGAACAGCACTAGAAGTATAACCGGCTGAAAAGCAGAAAGCAAACAGAATAATTCATCACATCCAAAGCACATGGAACAATATCAATTTTCAACTCACAGGAAGCATCGATGACAAGTCAGCATCTTCATATCACACATAATCAATGTTATACTTAAGTGCCAGAAAAATAAATTAGAAAATAAAAGTGTACCTGTTAGTGCATAAGAAATATTGATGACTACCCTTTCTAGTAATTGGTAGTTTGCTAAACTGGTCTGCCACTGACCTCTATAAATATTTACATTTTTGGTAAAGGATTTCCTTATGTGTTTCACCCCTGTTTCCAAAATACTGCAGAAATTGCTGCAGCTTAAGCAGGAAGCTAAAGTTTTCCCTCTGTGTCTGTATTCAAGGGATATCTCTTATTTGTACACTTTGCAAAGTGACTTTATGTTTGAAACAGTATTTGGATTCTGTTCCATGCAATAAAAAATTTCCAGTACACATTTAATATACACTACTAAGAGTTCCTGAGAACCTGGTCATATTTTACCTGTCAAAAAAATAGACATAAGAAACTTGGTAAGGCATACCTAGGCATAGATTCGGTTTATTACTCAAACATAACCTCAAACAGAAGCAATAGATATCATGCAGAAGTTGCTGCTACAATTCAGCAGATGGTGTTATCCTAGAAATCAGAGCTGGAGACAGCAATAGTAATTTCTGCCCTTCATGTCCCTCTGCCTGTTAATTTTTATCCCAACTACATGGGATTGATTCTCTAAAAGAGAATTCCTGAATTTCTTACTGCATATATCTGATGGTGTAAATAAGAATAGTTCCTTCCCTGCCTGACTCCAGGGAGGTTTTAACTGACTGCTAGCAACAACCACACAGTTGTGAAATCCACCCTTTTCTTAAAAGTCATTCCTAGTTCTCATCAGTGTAAGCACCAGAAGAGACCTTCCTTTATTACCTCGTGTTAATTTTTTCAATTTGACTTTCCAGGTACAGCTCAGAAACCTGCTATCTCAGCTGTCACCACTGATAAGGGACTGGTACCTCGAGTGTTTGGGTGCTGCTGGGGGAGCTGCTCTGCGCACGGCGCCACTCCCAGCATCAGCCTCCTCTGCCGGTACCAGGGAGCAGCCTATCGATCCTCCCGGCTCAGTGCAAAGCCAGCTGGTTGCTAAAAGCCTCTGAGAGAGATTTACTTGTTTGGACTCCATTTTTTTAACACAGAATAATGAGTTCATGCTTTTCCATGTGGTAACTGTGAATTTGGAAGGAGTTTAGGCTGCTTAGTATACACTGGTGTTATTAGAGCAACCAATCTTTAAACCATATAGATTCATTTTTTATTTGATGTGATTATGTAAGACAATGGTTATGCTTTACAAATCCAGAATACAAGTCAGGACAAGGAATAAAAGGAAAAAATCTAGCATCAAGGGAGAAAGAATGCTAAGTCAAGGCAGGTCTCTGTAGCTATTTCAAATCAGACCCCACCACACTCACAGCCCTTACTCAGACAGGATTGCTGTTGTCAGCCTGAAAGGTGTGAGAGTCAGTTGTGTCCTGGTTACAATTGTTCTCCCAAGCCCCACATCAGCTATTCTCTCTGCCATCCATTAAACGCAACTTCAGACAGGCACAACAGCAGCGCACAAACCCCAGAAGTGAAGGGGGCCCAAACAACACAGAGAACCAAGAGTGTCATTTCACACAAGTCATGCCTGTTCTCGTGCTTTCCCCATTTCTCAGGGATGTTGCCAGGCCATTCTAACAGCAGACTGCCAAAATTAATTACTAATAGTTTGAGGGGGGGTTCACATCATCATTTTGGTCACAAGATGCTACATACTGGTGAAGAAACAAGAATTTTGCCATCTTCTTTGATGAAGCTTAAGCTGAAGCAGACAGCCATCAAGGGATGGCCAATGCATACACATGTCAGTGCAAGGATATCAACTAGGCACCTCTTCCAAGCCCAGGTTCCCATGATTTTGTTTCCCTGAGAAGTGTTAGGAGACTCTGGAATCTCCGGGCATTAAATGTATAATGCAGGTTATAAGTATATTCACGGATCTACAGGTGAAATTTCAGGTGAAGGAGGCAGCTTGGGAAAAATGTCTAGCCACATGGCTCCTTCTGCTTTTCCCTCATTTAGAAGTACTTTTCCATATAAGCTAGACAGATTTGACTCTCTTCAAATTCAATTCTGCTAACGTGCTTATGGTGAGAAGGCAGCGTCACAGAGAAATGATTCAGCTTTGCGTGAAGGAGGGGAGAGAGCAAAAAGGTAGGGGGGAACCTTAATTAACATGTTCCTTTTAAAAAGGAAAATTGATGGGTTATTTTTCTTTTCTTTTGCCTAACAAATCTGTCATTGTTGAGACTTAGGAAAATATCTTGTAACCAGGTAGGTTATCAACAGGCAAATATCCTATGGCTTAATGACTTGTGGATCACAAGATACACACAGCCAGACCTTATTATACTTATCCTCTAGATCAAAGGGTTTTCACATAAATGGGGTGCAGTCTACCATAGCAGGGAGCTGCTGCAGGCCTTCAGGATTTTACTTCTTTAAAGTTTTGGTGATTACATAATCGCTTTTTGTAACTGGAGCTCAAAGCATTGTGTGTAGCTAATGAGCAGGTAGAAGGAGGAAAACAGCTGAAAAGCAGAGTCTTGACAAACAGCTGTGGCAGTAAGTGTCAGTCCTAGCCTAAAAGGGTCAATCCCCTTACGAAACAAGCATTTAATCCTTTACAATTTTTAATTAAAAATCTACCAAGAAGATTATAAAACTTTCTTAAGATTTTGATGGGGGGGAGGGGAGGGAGAATGTCATGCAGACCACAGGTTGCTTCAGCTGAGATGCTGCTCCTGTGCAAAGCCATGCTTCAGAGCTGGGGGATCCCACACAAACACCATCTCACGAATGGGTGATGCAGTGGGGACCCCAGCATGTACTTACTCTCCATGGAATTTAATTAACCACTGCTTCATTAGCAAAGGCTCCACACCACACTCTGCTGTAACTCAGCTACATTTTGGCTCCACTTCAGCATCCTCTGAATCAGGAGAGTGAAACAGGGCTCTCACCCAGCCCTGAGTTACTTAGTGAGCCCGTCTCCACGAGGTCAGCATCCTCGGCCGGCAGCGGGGCTGCGAGCGAGCGCTGCCCAGGGCGCCTCTGCACTCACTGCCCACCCGAGGGCGGCAGGAGTAGCGCCCGGCGCTTCGCCCGGCGCTTCGCCCAGCTGGAGCGGGGCAGGCGGGGCCGGCAGCCAGCTCCGCTTCCAAATACCAGCCGGTACCCGGGTAGCTGCCTCCGCCGCCCGGGGCGGGGTCCTGGCGGGGCCCAGCCGGCGCTGCTTCCCGCGGGGGTGACAACGCGGCAGCCCTCCCCGAGCATCCCCGTGGGGCTTTTGTGCCTGCTTGGTGCGGGGACCTGACCGGTCCTCTCCCGAGGCAGTGGGAGCACAGCCCCGCGGTAGCATCCTCCCGGTGGCGGGAGGGGCGACAGGGGCACGGACGCACCGTGGGGCTGCGGCGGACAAAGCGAGGAGGCAGGCGGGGACCCCCTCCATCCCCTCTTCTCCCCCTCCCCACGGTTCCGCTGCTGGCGGTGCCCGCGCCGCAGCCGCCAGCCCCGCATCCCGCGGCGGAGGCAGGGCCCGGCGCTGCCCTGGCCCCTTCCCCGCGGCTCCCCTACCTGTTCGGAAGAAAGCATCCACCTCGGAGTCAGGGACAGCGCCTTCCTCCGCCGCCCCTTCGGCGGGATTCATGGCTGGGGAAGAGGCGGCGGCGAGCCCGGCGGCTGGTAATATCCAGTGAGTTAGCGAGGAGGAGAGCCGAGAGAGAGAGAGAAAAAGAGGGAGGGAGAGGAGGAGGGAGGGAGGGATGGAGGCGCGTTCAGCTGCGAGCCCAACCGAGCGCTGCTCGGATCATCCCTTCCGCGGTGCCTGCGGGGCGGCTGCCCCGGGGCTGGGCTGCGCTGCCCCCGGGCTGCGCTGGGCGGTGCGGCCGGGGCGGGGTGCCGGTGCCGAGCCCCG